>JAOXOE010033479.1:0-10189 GCA_028565055.1 Phoeniculus purpureus
TTTGTGGCTCTGTGCTGGACTCTCTCCAGCAGTTCTGTGTCCTTCTTGAACTGAGGGGCCCAGAACTGGACACAATACTCCAGAGGCAGTCTCACAAGGGCAGAATAGAGATGGAGGAGAACCCCTCTCGATCTGCTAACCACCTCCCTTCTGATCCACCCCAGGATGCCGCTGGCCTTCTTGGCCACAAGGGCACATTGCTGGCTCATGGTCATCCTGCTGTGCACCAGGACCCCCAGGTTCCTTTCTCCAATGCTGCTCTCCCACTACTGAGACAAAGTGCTCCTTACTATGGACATTCTTCCTGAATGGCCTCTCAGTGCATTAGATTTTGTAGGAGAAGAGCAAGTAAAATGGTTTATCTCTGGATAACATCAAGGATTTAGATTACAGTATTAGTAAACAAGCACTCCTGCCTCCTTACCCAGTGAACATTCCAGTTCTTCACCCTATATTTTTTCAAATGGAATTAATACATAAGGCTTCAGGCTTTTTCAAGCTCCAGTAATACATAAGGTAAATTTCTTCTTCCTCAAATGTTTCTTTACTGCTCTTCTGTTGCCCAGTGGGTTCTGTGGGCAGAATGGAAGCATTTTCAAACTGATCCATGACCCAGTAAGTAGCAGCCTTACTGCATTTCTTTCTCTCAAAGAACTGGTAGGTTCCCGTAAGTGCTACAGGGGAACTTGATGAGGCCATTTACCCTGGGCCTACAGCTTCTGGGCAATCTATGCAATATTCCTGGGATACACCCCATCTGCATCAGTGCTCTGTGGCACCAGGGATGGAAGCAGATTTTTACTCCCTCATTAGATCCTGAAACAGACTCTCATCCTTCTCAGTGCCTGCATATCATTCTTTTGCACCAAGGAAGAAGTTTGCACTTCACAAGTACATTCCAGGTAGGAGAATCAGCAGCTAAATTAACAGGTCTGAAGTCCCTTTCACAGAAAACCCGAGGGCTTTGCTAAGCTCTGCCTCTCCCTATTTGCCTCAAATCTATCAGCTGCAAATGGGAACACTGGGCAGGGAGAGTGTGGGGATAGGGTTTGACAAAGCAGGCTTCTGCCATTATGCATTGGTGCCCTCTGCACTGCTTCCCAGCCATGCCAGTAATAGCAATGGGCTTGATTGGTGTTGAATTTCAGCTTTTCACTCTCATCTACTGGGGCGGACACTTCCACAGAACATTAGCAGCCAAGGATGCAAGCACTGAGTAGCCAATGTTTTGTACATTTTCTGCCTCCTTTCAATGTATACTCAGCTCTTACCACAGCAGTTGTATCCTCATCTCCTTGTGATAATGGATGCAGTAATTTCAAAGAGCCCACAGGTAGCTCTCTTACTAACGGGAACTCTCTCATTTAGGCCATGGATTCAAAGAAAACAGCAACAAATTACCAGGCACCTTAGTTTTATGAGTGGATTTTACTTACTGAGACATAGAATGGGAGCAGGTGCTGGACTTCATAAATAATTGAGAGCAAGAGCTCTCTCCTCCTGGCACAGTGCACACAGATAGTCAAAGGTCACTTTAAATGGAGAAATGCTTCTATTGAAAATAAGTTTTGCAGTTGTTTCCTACATAAACAGCCACTTGCCACCTGCATATCATGCCCAACGATGGGTGTACTGGAGTGTGACACACATATGGCTGACCGAGATAAACATCACCAATGTGAAATCCTTTCAAGGTGGTTTTGGAGAATAACTGTACTGTGCGATACTCAGGAGAATAAACTTCATTCCTTTATACCATGAGACACTGTGAATGTGCAGCCAGGAGCACTGTTTGAAGTACAATGTGATGAATGGCAGAACAAACTACAACTGAAGGAAGGAATGAGGAGAAGAAGACCAAGAGGATTAAAAATCAGAGCTAGCTAGGAAAGACATGTAAAAAGAAGCAAAATGTGACCTAGTGTGCGCAGAAACCTGTGGGAGGAATAAGTGAGTGGAGATACAGAGTAAGGGCATTACAGAAAGACTGCAAGCCAGCCAGCATGGAAAAGAAAAGCGTTAAATAGCATGGAGGGGAGAACTGGAGCTGTCTGTGACCTGTGCAGGATATGGCAGTAGAGCAAAGTTTTGTAGTGAGGGTTTGCTGCTAAAGCTGTACACATGTATGGAGTGATGAGAGAAGTCCACATGAAAGCCAGGCAGAAGAGTTTGGGATTAGGATGGCAGATTCCCTTTCAAGGGCAAAACAGAAGTTAAGGGCTGCCTGTTGTCAGCAAATATCTGCTAAACTCTATGGTGAAGTGCATTGCTCTCCTCAGTGCTAGTACAAGCAGATGACCAACCTTGTCACCATCAGTTCTATCAGCTGACAAGTGGTGGATGTACATGCAGGGGATTTGTCTAGCTTGGTCCCGCTACTGTCACCAGCCAAGTGAGCTAAGGAATCCATGCTTCCAGGAGCAGTCTGTTACCTTTTAAGAATGACTGACAGGAGCAGCAGGACAGGAAGGAAACAGAGGGAACTGTCTTGCTTGCAGGCTTCACAGCTATTTGGGAGCCAAAAAAAAAAAAGCAGCTGCAAGTTCAGCAACCCCGAACTTCCACTTCCCACCTTGCTTGTGTTTCTATGTCTGTTCCCCCATCCACAGCTCTTCCTGCTGGCATTTCTCTTGCAACTTCTACCTGTCACCCCTACTGATGCGCCCCTTTGCCAGCTGTAATCTCTGCTCCCACATTCAGTCTTCCTGCCCCTTTCCATTACAGGTGTCTCCAATGATTCTGCTTCTGACTCTCCTTGTAGCTCCATTGCGTTGTCACACAGGCCTGGCTCCTCACCCGTTGTCCCACCTCTGTCCCAAACTTCTGCCCTCTGTCATCCTGCCCCCTCCCTTGGCTCCTGTCAGCCTCTCATTTCACTCATTTCCTGTGTTTGGCCCGTCCCTCCTCAGACTCTGCAGTTCTCTTGTGTCATCTTGTATTTTCTTTTACCGGTTTATAATGCAGTCAAGTAGTTTCTCCTTTTCTCCCTCTTCCTGCAGCCCAGATGCCAGCAGAGGGAGCACGAACTGCATCCCTGCCCTCACAGGTAGGCTGTGCATCCTCCATCAGCAGAGACGTAATTAACATCCAGTGATGTGGTATTTTTGCAGTAAAATCAGTTAAGCTTTTAGTGCTAGTAAAGCAAAGGATAACTGTAAAAATGACATCTCATGGTGATTCATCTCAGAATTGTAAATCTCTTTTGCTTTCACCTTTCCTCTTCTGTATTTTTTTCTTGGTAGAAAATATAACATTTACATGAAGCATAGAAGTTTAAAAGGATCCATTCCCTCTCCTCTCTGTAATGCACGAAAAAATTCTAAGTATTTTGTGTGTGCATGTAACCCAAAACATAAAATACTTTTTAACTTACCCAAGCAATCAACTCTTCCTCATAAGGAAGTGGCTTAACTAGGTTATCTGATTATTAACTGATCTTCTATACAGGTGTATAGATGTCTGCTTAACTAGGGCATGGAGTTGAACTGAGGGTGTAAAATGGCTTGGTGTGGTGTGCCTCACATGTCTGGCATACATCTGTCAGTACCGAGATTTTCTGGCTCTTAGGACACACCTAAAAGCTATCTTGCCCTCCAGGACAGAAACATCAGGGAAGTTAAGATAAATAACAGCTAAGTAAATAATATTAAATAATAGCTCTAATTCATAGGGCAATACACTTGCTATCAGAACCAAATCTACTTGCTTTTAAGATCTGAAGCACAGTGCTCAGACTGTTGTTTGTTTTCATTTTCTCGTTGAAAATGCTATTCATATTAAAAGTTTTCTCCTCAGTGCAGACCTGTTTTTTCACTCCTAGAGGTTTAGATGTTGGGTTTTTTTGCAGAGGGAGGTCAGAAGGGTAACAGATATGTTTCTTATCTGCTGGTTCAGATGGTTCTTTTCCAAACTTGTTTTTTCCTTTCATAACTGAATTTTTTGATTAATTTCCTTCAAAAATCCAAAAACAGTCAAGCTACCCAAACTGTCCCATAGCCATGTACTTATTCTCAACAAGACCCTACATATTTCTCTACCCCTCCCCACTAGGCACATGGCATATTGTCTAGCATGGTTGAGAAGCCCTAAACCCAGACTACATTGGCAAGTACATGTTTCATGCTACACATCAAACACTCAGCAAAACCCCAGCTCTAGAAGGTGGCCACTCAAAACCATGCAAAACAGCCACTGTAGTTTGGCACACACTGCCCCACAACACTTTTACCACAGCATTACACAGAGCTTTATGGGTATCATTACTAACCACTGCTGCACACAATTCCAGTGAGCATGGAGAAAGACACCAACAAACATCTTCAGCTTCAGAAGTTAAAACCAAGACAACAAGAATAAGGGCTAGAGGGGATCCCTGCTCCCCAAGATTCTAGGGTCCAAGCCCAGGACGTTTCAGTAGAGTGGAGCATAGAAGATGCCATCCAAAACCTCTTGCATAGTTAGACAAGCAAGAAGAGGAAGAGGAAGAATGATGAGCACAGACAGAAACAGGTGAGGTTTGCAATGTGAAGGGCACAGACAAAAGCACAGAAGTGTGCTGCTCAGCCCAAGACCAGCTGGAGATGAGCAAAGACTGGCCTATAAGCACTACAGCTGCATTGCTGTTCTATCCCTGCTAATGAGCTCTGTGGAAAGGTTTCATGAGTTTATGAGTTCTCTGGTCTGAATAAACATCTTCAGAATGAAGAAAATCTGACCTGAAGATGCATCAAAATTAAAAGCATTCAGTGCAAAAATAAAAATTAGAGTCAAGATCACATCACAGAGACAATATTCTCTCAGCTCTACCACACTTCTTAAATTTCTACCATAACATTAGTTGAAACCAAACTAAAACATGAATCTTACCTGATTTTGTCCCATGCCATGACATGGGTACAATATGATCCTGTGTCCAATTACTCGATGTTCATTTGGAGGGTTATAATCGAAACAGAAGTTTGCCATTCCTCTGTTCTTCAGCTAACCAAAACAAAACGACATTTTCATCTCAAGTGAGCAACCTTTGCTGTGGTTCGTTTACACTTGTGTTGCTGGAGTGTGAGGTTTATATCACAGAGCTGGTGCAAATTAACTGGAATAGATAATAGATCCAATGACAACATCTCTGGCTAACGTGAATTGAAACTGTTGTGACCATCTTGACTTGTGCATTGAAACAGCCAGTTATGATGGTTTCTCCTAAGTATGGCAACTTACACAGTTCCAGTGTATTCACAAGTGAAGTTGGTAGGAACTATGAGAAACGGTGTTGAAACCTAACAAGCCACAAGTTGCTACTTATGCAGAACAAAAGGGTCTGCCACATCTTTTCTCCCCGCCAGGATCTACATGTTCAATCTTCTCATGAAAAGAATTTTCCATACTTTTCTCAGTTTATCAAGTGAGAGATGCTATGAGGTTTTGTTCTCTCCAGTACGTTCTTGAGGTTGAACAAGCAGACATATCTTAAGACCAGAAATCATGAAAGTGGTTAAGATATATCTTTATATAGAGACACTAGGTGTGATATTAAACGTTCTTTCCTACTTGTTGCTGACCCTTGATACAACAGGTGCCTAACTTTTAGATTAAATGTTAAAATAGTAAGTGACCTGATTTTATAAAACAACAGGTTAATTATCAAGGATTTGCATTAACGTATTCAGCAGGCAAAAGTAACTGAAAATAAATCAATGTCGTAACAACTACTGACTCCTACTACTACCCACTTAACCAAATCTAAAATTACACTGAGCAAAAACAGTTCTGTAAACACAAGTTTAAGCTGAATGTCTCTATTACTGAGTGCAATTATAGCGCAGACAGGCACAGAAAACCTCAGAAGAGTTACTGCAGTAGGGTGTGATTTCACTGCTCTTCCCTAATTGTGAAAACTATATCTCCAGTTCTTAATGTGGAGAATGAGTGGACATGAAGGGATTGAAAAAGGCTAAAGCCAAGCAAACAAGACAAACCTCGCAGGGCCCAAACTCACCACATTGTAAATCACTTGAAAATTCAATTCTTGTGTTCTACATGTATTTTTTCTTCTCAACTTCTACTTTTCTTGTTACCCAATGTCTTCTTTCCACTGCTTTGTGTCCACTCTAGCTCAAAGACAGCCAAGACCTTTGCACCCTGCATGCCTGGGCTACCAGCCCAAGGCAACAGCAACACACTGGGTGGCTGTGGAGAACAACTCAGCTGCCTCAGCACGAGGCCCTTTGCAGGGGATTTGTCTAGCTTGGTCCCACTACTGTCACCAGCCAATTGAGCTAAGGAATCCATGCTTCCAGGAGCAGTCTGTCACCTTTTAAGAATGACTGACAGGAGCAGCAGGACAGGAAGGAAACAGAGGGAACTATCTTGCTTGTGAATCTCTCCCACTGGAGCAGAATGGGTACACACAGGACTGAAGCCCTGACCTTGCTGTAGGGTGCCCTTGCTCTGAACACATTTCCACTATGCATTTGGTACAACTGGATAAACCAGCATCTGAATTCATTCTTGGGTTTTGTGCCCAAGTTTAGCAGAAGCAAAATAATACCCTCCTGGGCAGTCTTTGTAGAGAAAGTGCTGCTTGGTTTGATGGGAATACACTAGACCACTGCCATCCTTCCTTCAAACGTCAGAAGACACTTTACCTTCAGAACACTAGACAAGAATTACACTTAGAAAAACTGAGAAAAAAACGTGTCTTTTACAGATTATTGTTACTACCACCACAGAATTACATCAATCAAGTAACAAACTTACCATTTTTCTATATTCTGCATCAAGTAAAGACAACTTAGAAGTAGTCACTTAAAAACGGTAATTGTACCTCCAAAGAACGTAAATGGTTCCAGTTGTTGCCAGTGAATGTGCTCATTAGTACAGTATTAAACATCACTTTGCCTGACTGTCTACCGGCCCAAAGGGAAGATAAACTGAGCAAAACCCTTATCTGTGGTGTCCTTCCAGACAACTCAATGCCTTCACCACTGCTCCAAGCATTCAGTCTTTGCTGTCAGGCCCTGGCACACACTCCTTTTTGTGGCCTGGAATGTTAAATAACCTATTTTAAAATGCTAGGCACCAGAAGAACTACAGTAACTCTTCTACAGATTTTACTCAATGCTCAAATACAGACAACAAAACAAAAAGCTGTATGTAGGATTAACAATCTAAGCTTCATTTCAGATGGTCTGAGGATGCCACCTTGTATGTTCTTTGATTTTTCACTTTCATGCATAAACATTGGTTATACATGCAGACACATTCTTAAACCTACATGGATCCATATTTCAACCTGATTCTTCTTCTTTGTTTTATCAGACATCAGTTGATGTTAGAAGTCCAAACCCTACTTTGTGGGAATAGAGCATAGTGGGCTGTTAAATTACTTGATCTGAAGTAAGAAAAATTTGAAAATAATCAGATTTGCAAATCTGATTGCAGCACCATTTATGGAAAATAATAATAAAATCCACCCTCTGTTCCATGACAGGAAAAAAGAATGAGAGACTGTGACAGTAATATTTTTCCCCTGTTAAATGAGAATACATAGTTCAAGTCCCTTTTATGTGCAACAGTTCTATCAAAACAGTAATCATCTATTCATTTGTGAGGCTTTGTTCCCATATCCATCATAATCAAGCCATGCAATAAGAATGAAATTTTCTCCATGACTTACCTTAATTCTTTTGCAGAATGCTGCATTAGAGAAACAGAAGCAAGAAAAAATGTTGATCACCTTGCCATTAAAACACACAGTTCAGATGTAAAAAGTTGTGCCCACGCAGGATTACTGGCTGCACCTTTTTACAATGGTTGGTTCCTATTGAAAGGCTGCAAGTGCCATGCGCTTACCCCTCTGTTTGGAGGCTGTGACAGGTAATAAACAGCGATTTATCCCTCACTGCTTGGAGATATCTACGTCTGTTGTTTCCTAGCATCTGGACACACTTGCACATAACGACACAACACAGATGGCATTCTGTAAATAATTCTTAGGTTTTGGGGTTGTTTTTTTAAGATAAAATACCTTTCATACAACCGTAAGCAAAACATCAACAAAAGAGTTTTGACATTAAACCTTCATTACATTATTTGAAAATATGGCCAGAGTACCACAGCCAACCTTTCTCTTCATCGAGTAAATAGATTAGAATCCTCTTTACTCCACCACATAGCACTGATGCTGATGCATTAGAGGTATGTGCCCATGACACTGTGGGATACAGTAAGATGAGCACTTACAGCAAGCCATAAACTTCATGGTAGGTACCAGGCAGAATCTTTTACCTCAAAGGTAACCCAAGCAGTCGCAGGGAATGATTTTGCGGAGTGTTTACTGTCTCCATACTATTTTTGCTTTTGAAAAAACAAACCAAAAAAACAACAATCAAATTGTACATATGGTCAGATCTCTGTTAACTTCTTCAGTGCACTGCTGAAGTGGGTATGCAACAGTGGTGACTAACATCCTCTGAAGGACTCCGTGATGAGACACTGCTGTTGGAATTCATTTGCTCACCTCAGCCTCTCTCTGGAAGGCTCAAGAACATAAAGGCACAAGTCTCAAGTGGTGGTGTGTTCACTTGACCTTAGTATCAAACACTTGAATTTCACCCACTTTCTTTTCAAAAGCCTGTCTCAAGCTGCCAAAGGCTGTTCAGCCAACTGAGTGGGGCATATATTGCTGTAATGGGCATCAGATCTCCAGATCTAGCCAGTCACAACCTTGGGTACCAATTCAATCTCAAGTGGCAGCTCTACAAATTGTAGTAGATTGCAATTTTAGAGCTGTACCTTAGAGGAGGCTGTTTTAAACCTGAAAGTTCTGAGAACTTGTAACATCAGACATGCAGTAATCTTTTTGAATACGTAACATAAACCACATACCTAATGTCTCTCCTTCTGTAAGCCTGTCCATATATATAATATGCTACTTAGATAATTTACAAAACTCCCATGTCACAGCAAAACAAAATTCTTCATAGTATTAAATGCTTACAATCGTTCATCTTGATTTAGGGTTGTATCTGGAAGGAAATTACAACTAAGCATTTGGAAAAATCACTGAAAAAGAGACGGTCTTGGAGGAAAATGTGGAAGGAAGCTGCCAATAGAAAAATTCAAGTTTTTGATCTCTCAGCTGAGTCAGTCACAGACACCATTAAGGATAGGTGGTAAAACAAGCTATCATCTAGACATGACAAACACCTATCAGCTTAGTTGCTTCACATTCAGCTGGAAGAATGATCAGCTAGGAACTGTTTAAGAACAACAAAGAAAAACCTACTGTTTCAGAACACAGTATGGTCTTACTGCCATCTGATCAAACTTATAAAAAACCGAGATAAAATCGTGCTTTTTGTGTCAACACTGTCTTTTGAAAGCAATCTAGATGCCAAGTTCAAAGCCAAATTTACCAAATCACTGATCTTTCTCCTTAGATATGTACCCTGAATGCCAGCTACACCTGGTACACCTGAGAGGGGAGAGGAACACAGGCTGTTCCCTTGCTTTCCAGCCACCAAAATCATGAAGTACAGCACGTGCATGTTCAAATCAGATGCTACACTAAAAAAAGAGAGGCATCAGTGCTCTACACAAGAACCTAAAAAGTTTATCAGCCTTTCTAGAAACACTGATACTACTTTAAGGCACTGACCTACCACCTAAACTCCCACAAAAATACATAAAAGAAAAATAAATCAAAGTCAAAGTTGTACATCTGCATGGAGCCCAAGGAGCAGAAGCACATTGCTTGTGCAGCTTCCCGATGTACTGTATGTCTTTACAATGATAGCTGCTTGAGCCAAGCAAGGAGACAGAATCAGACTCGAAGAAATCTAATGCTCCTAGTTCATCTTAATTTACACTCACTGCACCGAACAATACTGAGAGCTCATGTGGGAAATGACAACCAACGTCTCCACATTTTCTATGGAATAACCATTGAAGTTGCATCAGTTTGTTTTTACAGTTGCCCCTGCAGTCATCCGTCTATCTAATGCTGCCAGCTCATACAGCGATTTAAACCTTTTCCAAAATGTCATCTCATAGAATCATAGACTCATAGAATCATTAGGGATTGGAAGGGACCCCGCAAGATCATCTAGTCCAATCCAATCCCCCTGCCACAGCAGGATCACTTCACTGGAGAAGTTATACAATCAGAATCACTCTGGGTTGGAAGGGA
>JAOXOE010033480.1:0-10188 GCA_028565055.1 Phoeniculus purpureus
CTGCCCATGGCAGGGGGATTGGACTAGATGATCTTTCGAGGTCCCTTCCAATCCCTAACGATTCTATGATTCTATGATGGAAAGGAAGAAGTGGGGTCTCCTTGCTCTTTAAGGGATTGTTTCTACCACGGCACTGCCTGACACGGTGGGTTTTGGGGAACAGCCCCTGGAGCGTGGTGGGGCAGCACCCTGTGCGTGTCCTCGGGTCCCGCGTCCCTGCACACACAAGAGGGCGCCCGGCACCCGCTAACGGGCTCGATGGGAGCCCCGGGCCGGCCCTGCGGCTCGCTGCCGATTAAGGGGGTGGTGGTGGGAGGCGTCGCCGTAGCGAGGTGGTGGTTTTTAAACTAAAAGAGTGGATGTTTAGACTAAAGAGTAAGTTTTTTTAACAATGAGAATGGTGAGGCACTGGCACGGGTTGCCCAGAGAGGTGGTAGACACCCTGTCTTTGGAAACATTACAGGTCAGGTTGGATGGGGACTGTGGGCAGCCTGATCCGGTTAAAGATGTCCCTGTTCACTGCAGGGGGGATTGGACATTATGACCTTTAAAGGCCCCTCCCAACTAAAAAACATCCATTTTAAAATGAGATGGTGCAGAGCCCAAGCTCCTAGCTGGTAATTGAGATGTTGAGCATAGCTGCTGTGGGTGCGGGAATGGGCGCCAAATCAGCCTTACTAAGGTCAAGACAGCAGCTAGCCAAGGGCTCAAGACAGACACAGAGCCCCCCGGGAACCTGCTGCTTACCACATCCCAGATCTGCAGTGGCTAGTGCCCCGTGAGTGCTTGAATGGCTTATGGCTCCTCACTCTTGTACCTGGGAGAGAGCAGACCACTGAGTAGGCTTAGTGCACGAGTGAGATGGCTTCACAAAGGATGCTAAGTTTGTTGCGCTCTCACTCGTGGGCTCAGTCTGACCATAAAAACAAGGCACATGCTGGGGTAGAGAAATCACAAATGTCCTGGGCTGCAAGGGATGATGGGCAGGAGGCTGCTTGATGGTCTTGGTGGTCCAGAGCAACCCAGCCTGGCTCCAGGGCAGGGGACCTGCTCAGGGCTCTGCATGGAGCTTGTGTAGCAAGGTGGGCTGAGAGTGGGAGTTGCAGCCTGTACAAGTCCTGTACCTTGGGATCCCTTCTGCTTTTGATCCCGTTTCTGTGACGAAGTCTGTCCTGTTCCTCAAGGTGTGGTTTGATATCTCACATCCTTTTGGTTTTTTGCTCATCTGTGCCTGTCTCTTGCATAGGAACATGCCATGGGGGCTGTGCAGAGCTGTGAGGCAGGGGTCTAAGTGGCGTATTGGAGATTCTTTGTCTCCTGCTGCACCCCAAATGGCTGGTGGAGCACTGCCTAACTCAGTACCCTGTCCTCGTCAGGCTTTCCCACCCAAACTCTCTCCTGCTGCAGCCCCAAGTTGTGAAAAGGTGGAGCTGGGATGGAGGAACTTGTCCTGTGGAATCTGGCCTCCCTTCTCCCAGCTCACATCTTTTGACCATTTCACATTGGATTTTGGTGAGAAGTGGGGTATCTTGGGGAGCCCTGTGTGACTTGGGGCTCTTGCTGGGAGGCTTTCTGGTTGCCATGCTTTGACTGCTCTGTGGACAGGTGATTGCATTCCTGGACCTTCTCTTGAGTGTCCCTCCTCCATCTTAGGTATCCTGTCACCTCGTGCGGCCTCTGATTCGGATGAGCCTGGTACTGCAGTACCAGGTGCAAAAGCTGACCTCCCTGCTGCTCCAGAAGGATGCTGAGATTGAAGACTACCAGGAGAGCGGGGCTGTTCTCAGCAGAGGTGAGCAGGAATGCCCAGGGCAAGAGAGGAGAGAGCAAGGAGTGAGTTTCCTCCTAAGTGCAGAGCTGGCATGTTCTGCTCCCTTTGGCTGTTTCCCAGCCGGGCTTGTGTTTCGTGTTTAGCTTTGCTGGCAATGAGACACATTGAGATGCATCAAGACAGTGACCAGAAAGCTGAGGAACAGCCCCTGGGGAGAGCTGAGGGAGGAACAGCCCTTGACCGGTGGCTGGAGGAGTTGGGGAGTCGCCAAAGGGCTCTCCACTTCACCCAGAGCACCTGGCCACTCCCCAGGAGCCAGCAGGGAAGCCAGAGAGGGCTGGGTCTGGAGTGCTGTTGGGCTCCCTGCCCGGGTGCGGTAGCTGGCCCAGTGCTTGGAGAGCAACCAGGGACTCCTGGCTCTCCCTATTGTGGGAAGTGCAGCCTTAAGCATGGGACCCCCTCTAGTGCCCACACGGAAACCCCTTCTGGTAGAACCTGCCTGGGAGAGCTACCTTGCAAGGTTATTGTCCTCCACTCATGGAGGCTGGTTGGGCACTGGGTTTTTTCTGTGCTTTGGTGGGAATCTCTCATCCCTGGAATGTGAGGCTTGATGGGCATCAGCCCTGACTTGTGTATCATGGCCAGGAAGGTGATGTGGCCCAGACCCTGTCCAATTCTAGGTACCCCACCACAGAAGCCTGGATCTACCCTGCAGCTGCACTAGAGCTGTGCCAGCTGGCGTTGCTCACCTCTCTCCTGCTACATGCTGGTACTACAGAGCTTGAAGCAGACAGGTCAGCCTAGTTTGGGTCCAGGAACTGATGCTGGCAGGCAGGCAGCCTCTTTTGTCCCTTACCTGGGCAGGGGAGGAAGCTGGGAGGAAGGTTTGCATCAGTGTTGCCAAGCAAAGCTGGCTGGGTGCTTATCCAGTAAATGTCTTAGCAGTGATGGGGAAAAATAAGTGTTTTGAAACAGACACGTAGTCTGATGAATTATACCAGTGGTTTGTCCCTGTCCTGCAAGAGAATAGATACAAGCTGGTTCATCCCTGCAGAAAAGCATCTAGAGACAAGCAGTGCCATGTCCTGAAGTGCTCAGGCAGTTCTTTCAAGCTCTAAGATCAGGGAATGGTGCTGAACACATCCTGTCCCTGTCCCCTGCTCCTCTGCGTAGGAGAATGCTGGGACAAATGTTGATGGACTCTGGACTCTGCTATCTGGCTGCTGTGTGCATCAGCAGGGTCAACCTTTTACTCCCACTTCTCTGTGGTCCTTGCATCTTCTGTTAACTAGGTGATGTGGCCCTAGCTCAAGGGACATGCTGAGCTCTCCTGCCTGGTCGGGGTCAAGTGTTCTGGAGCTGTTACCCTGAAGCCCCTTCACCCCACAAGCAGCTGAAACCAGGGTGGGAGGTCTGGTCAGACCTGCTTGAGCTGATCCGTGTTCTCCCTTGCAGACCGCCTGCGGACAGAACCCTTCCAGGAGGAGATGTTTAAGCAGAACTTCATGACTGAGGTAAGGGGTGGTGCAACTATTCCCACCTTCAGCAAACAGCTGGTGGGGAGCCAGCCCCAGCAGCCCTGATATGTGATGTAACAGGCTGGCTGGAGACACTGGTGGGGATGGTTCTTCCATGGCTGTCCTTGTGTCCTTGCACCTTGTCTGCAGGGCAAGCAGAGCAGGGAGTATGCCTGGCATTGCCAGATGGGGAGGTGACAATATGTTTTGTCAGTCTCTCGCCACCACCTGGTTCCTGGGATTTGCTGGGAAGTGAGCTAGGCTGACTGTTCCACAGGATGGTGCCATTGTTGGGGCATCCTCACTTGCTTCTTGCACTTGCCATAGACTTGAAACAAAAATGCTGATCATAGGCCAGGAGCAGGTGAATGAGGAGAAGCCGTCTGCTTCTGTTGATTAATCTACTGCTTTTAGGGGTGTTTTTGCAATGGTACATCATGGGAACAAGTGCCTTTCAGCCTGTGATCTCTGACGTGCCCACCACTTTCCCCTTGGCATGCTGAGCTCCAAAACCAGTCATGTGCTTTGGAAAAAACTGGGGCTGGAAGAAGAGATCCTTTTTCGTTATGGGGAATACTCGCAGAAGTGCTAAGGTGATTCAAACCCATGCGGCCAGATCAGAACGGTTGATGCCTGTCGACGCAAAAAGGCTCAGGATGCCTGTGAGTGTTGCTGCACTCACTGTGCAGGCACAGGAGTGGGAAGCAGCAGTGTCTGCTGGGAACCAGGATATCGGTTAGGGTGCCTATGGTGTCACGTAGACTTTGAGAAGACATTGCTTTGTGAAACACATGCTGATGCTTTTGTACAGCCAGCAGTAAACCATCTGCAGAGTTCCTAAATATTGGAGAGGATCTCTCTTTTATGTGAAAGGCATTGCATCCAATGCAGGCAGCTTTCATTCCCTGCTCCCTGCTGTTATGATGGATAGAGATGAATTCACTGCTGGACTGCAACTTCGAGGTTGCTTAGGGACCGATGATCATGACCAGATTACATTCACCCTGGGCTAAGCAGGGACATTCCTAAACAGTAATTTATATCCTTCATGCTTTGAAAGGGCTAATTTCCCAAAGCAGGGGGAAAATTATGAGTGAAATCATCTCGGAGGAAACATTTAGATAGAAAAATGTGAATGAAAATGGTGAGCTCTTTCAGAAGAATTTCAGAACCACAAAAAGCCACAATTCCACAATCAAGAAAGAGGGCAATGCTGGCTGAGAGCCCGTTCTGGTTCAGTGGTGAAGTGAAGGCAGCAATTAGAAATAAAAGAGCAGTTTATAACAAATGAGAGAGCGGGAGTAGATAGCAATCAATATAAATTAGAAATTATGAAGTGTAGAAAATGGATAACAGAAGTTAAAGACATCAGGGAAAAATCATGGCAAAGGACAGAAGGAACAGTTTTTATTTAAAGTAGTAGAAGAAAACCCCAAGCTCCCAGTGACAGGATAAGCTTATTAGTAGATGGAGGTGGTAAAGTGATGGATAGTGGGGCAGACATGACAGAAGCCATTGGTAAATGTTTTGGTGCTGTCACTGGAAGGGTGCAGATGGGTGTGCCAAGATCGTGGGATGATGAAATGTGACCCTTTGTCCAAAGGTTGGCGGAACAGTATCTGCTAAAGATGAACATCAGGCTTGATACTCAGAGTCCTCCAAGAGCTTGTAGGATGTGGGGCACAGGAGAAGGTGCTCAGTGCTGCAGGTTGGGCAGGAGGTTAGTGATGCAGTCCTGCACAGACCCTTGCAAAAGCAGCTGGAGGGGGGCTTATCTGACAGAGACTTAAGAGATTGGAGGGCAGTTGGATGCTATATGTCCTGATAGTTCAGGGGCAATGTCATGAGGCTGGAGCACCAGCAGTGGAATGGGAGGGCTGGAGTGATGATCCTCTGCATCCCCTGGCAGCCTGGTCTGAGCAGTACCTGTGGAAGAGAGGCTGTTGGAGGGATGCAGTTGTGCATTCAGTGTGCCTGGAAGGATCTGTCCTCTCTGTGAACGCAGTCCCATTGCTTTATTAACCTGCTGATGATGCTCTTGGCCCATGTGCCAACCTGTGGCAATGAGTTGTGAGATGTGAGCAGCTGCTGTCTTTGGTTTGATCGTGGCACCATGTGTTTCCTCGTGATGACTCCTAGGACTCATGTTAGTGAGAAAAACCAAACAAGGCTTTGCAGCTCTCCACCTCCAAAACTGGCTGTTTGTCCCAGTCTCCCCTCCTTCCTGCAACAGAAGGTTGGGCTGGATGGTCTCCTCATCTCTCAGCAGGTATTTCAGAACTCCCAGACTATTTAGTACTCCATATGCCAGCTCCAAAAAAAGGAATACCTCAAGGAACTAGGGTCCGTTGGGACCTACTGTGGGGAGCCAGGAACACTGTGACTTACCCCCATGTCAGGGTTTTCAAAAAGATGCTGGACTTAGTGTAGAGTCACCAGAATGAATTGAGAACTGGGGAGAGAGCCTGGTCTTGAGAGACTTGGAAGGGAAGAGCTCTGTTTATCTTATCAGGGAGACGGTTGAGAGGTGCCTTGGTTACAGCGCGTGAGGGTCTTTACAAGGAGAAAATGCTGGTTAGTGAAGGGCTGTCTTTAATCTTGCACAGAGCAGCAGAGCATGAGCCAGGCACCGGGAGCCAGAGCCAGGCAATTTCAAGCTAGGATGGAGGCACTTGAGTTTGCTCCAGCAGGCCATTAGAGATTAGGGCATGCTCCCAAGGTCAGTGGTTGATCCTGCATCTCTTGATGTCTCCAAAAGTGGGCTGGGAGTCCAACTGGAAGAAAACCAAGTTTCTGGGTTTGATATTGGGATGTGCGTGATTGAATGCCAGTGGGCAGGAGGTCAGGATGAGGTGGTCTGATGGTCCTTCCGGCTGTTCCCAGCCTGTTGGGAAAAGGGGCTTCAGGTTCTGGGTATCTGGTAGCAGTAATCACCTCCTGGCTGGAAAGGGATTGTGATGGTGTGGCTCAGGGCTGGCAGGATGCTGGAAAGCACTCCACAGCTTTTCTTGATTCTCAAACGTTTGCTGCATCCACCAGGAAGAGGAAAGGATCTGCCAGTCCCCCAGGGCAGAGTAGCACAGCCTCTTGCCTTAAATATGCCCTTTCTCTGTGCTGGAGTGCACTTGGCTGTCCAGAACATCTTAACTAATCATGGGGAGTTTTCCAGCAAAGCCCTAGGAATATTTATACATTTAGGAAACGACGCTTTTACACACGGAGCTTTTGGCAAGGGTTCACTGCTGAGCAGCTGCCTGGGCTTGGGCAGAGCTGGAGGAAGAGCAGTGGCCACGCGCGAGCTGAGGTGAAGCCGGCAGCTTTTATTGGCAAGCCCAGGGGTTCACACCGTGAGGGGAAAGAGCAGGAGGTTTGAGATGACTCAGTGCTTCAGGGCTGCCCCAGAATCCTTCCTGTCAGGTTGGGATATTTTGCCCCCAGATGTTTTAGGTTACAGAGGTGACCCCACGGAGCAGCACAGGGTGCCCACCCGTGGATTTTGAGAGATTGTCTGCCAACACAGCTCATGCCAGAACTTGTGGTCCAGCTCCACAAGGGCAGGCTTAGGGGCGTCCATGCAGCATTGTGCCCTCCTGCCCTGTGGAGGGCAGGGACAGGTATGCTGGGGACAAACTCACCAATAGCATCAGAGCAAATATAGCCCCCGAGCCCCAGGATGCTCTGCCCTGTGTATTTTTATCCTCTGCGGCTGGTGCGTGGGGGTGACTGCTCTGCACCTCCGTAAGCCAAGCACAGGACCTCAGCAAACAGGACGCTGCAGGTTCATGGCTCGACCCTGGGGCCCGGTGAGGAGGAGGAGGATGTGCCATGAAAACAAGCAATGCCGGAGAGGAAGATAAACAAACAGGCAGCTTCCAGCGTGGCCCCGGCCAAGGGCAGACAGGAGCCCTGGGCCAGGGGTGGTGGTGGTGCCGGTGGTGGTGCTGGCTGACGTCAAGGCGCCCAGGGGTCAGCATCCCTCTTATTGTTCCCCACCAGGGCTGGGACAGGGGCCAGGCGCCTGTCCCCCTTCTGCAAGGGGACACAGGCCAGCAGGGCAGGTGGAGGGCGGCCAGGTCGCCTGCTGGAGCCACCTGCCTGTCCCCAGCACTCTGCTTCTTCTTTTTAGCAGGTGCTAAAAATAAGCTCTGGGGATCAGAGCTGCCATGGTCTGGCCGTGGCAGGCCACACATTTTACAGGGTGGGTTGGCATCCCTCAAACTCATGCCAGCCTGGAGCAGTGGCAGGAAAGTGGCCCTTTGGCTCCTTCCAACAAGGAATGTTTTCAATTAGCGCAGATAGCTCCAACTAGCTGCAAGTGGACCAGAGTGAACAAGAGTAGGGCCAGTGGCCTGAGTGCAACATGGGCTGTTTGTGTGCAGAGAGTGTAGCTCCGGGAGAAGATGCCATGGGTGCTCGGCTGGGCTGAGGCCCCTCAGTGAGGAGCTAGTGAAAGAGCCAGTGGCTGCAGTGCTATTGCTAGCAAGAGTGAGCTGTGCGGAAGTTGCCGCGGTGGCAGTGTAGTGGCTTTTGACGATGCTCAGATAAGCATACTGTGTGTATTTTGTGCTGTGCTTGTCCAGTGAGACCCACTGAGTAAGCACCCAGCGGTGCTGGTGCCCTGATCTGGATTTGGAGCCACTTGTGGGGTCCTTGCTTCCTTCCTGAACACGCCTTGGTCACCTCATCTCATTGCTGGTCAGGCTCCCGTGCTGGAAGTGTGAAGGGCTGTGGCCATGCTGAGGGAAGTGAGAGACACTGCCCTGCACACCTGTGTATGCTTGAAAATGCATGCTCCTGTGATCAGGAAGAGCAGAGGGTCATTTGTGCTCAGCCTGAGCTTGTTTGCAGGAGCAGGAGTGCTCACACAAGAGCAAGAGCTTGCACACTCACACTGATGGGTGGAAGCAGTAGTGCTACATCTGTTGGCCAAAGGGGCCAGGGACAAGGGTCCAGCACTTTGTGCCCACAGTGGGGCATCTGGGGAGGAGCACAGGCACTCCTCACTGCATGGTGGCTGGCCACTGCATGGGCACTGCCCCCCTGCCATGTTAGATGTGTTGACATGTGGTGGCCAGTGTTGCGGTGTTATTTCTTTATTTGCTGATGCCTGATCAGGTGAGGGGGGCCCAGCCAAGACACACTTTCTGGGTGGCTGCTGGCAACCACAGCCCACTTGCACAAGCAGTGAATTGGTGGAGCTGCGTGCTGTTAAAACCAGACTTGGCATAGGCAGCCTGCCCAAAATAGTGCCTGTGGCACAGGCAAGGATCAAGCCCCAAGAAGCTGGTCAAGGAATGGTCTGGCCATGATTGCTCCAGCCCTTGCATCTGCTGGAGATGGGCATGTGCTATGGCAACTGCAACTGCTGTTCTGGGAGCTGCTCCTGCTAGGGTTGTGGAGAGGTTCACAGCCTGAGTCACATGACTGTGTCTTTACCTGGCCACACTCAGGCACTACCTGTGGAGAATGGGTGGCACCTAGGTCATGTATGGGCAGCTGCCTGCTTGATCCCAGCAACACTTCAGCCCAGCATCCCATGGTGGCTTTCTTGGGGCTGAGGGATGGACAAGTGCCATCAGAACCATGTGCTCTGGCATGTGCAGGAAACCCTCCTTTGCAGTCCTTCCTCGTCCTCTCCATGTCACACTATGGTCTGCCATACCATGTCATGCATGCCATGCCTTGTAAAGCTGTGCCATGCCATGCTGTGCATGGTTGTGCCATATCATGCCATTCCACACCACGCCATGCCATGCCATGCTGTGTTGAGTGCTGCTGCAGCAGACAGAGGGGAGTCACAGACCATCTGACAGAAGAGGCCGGACCCTGATGCTGTGGGAGAAGCCCCAGCCCATGCATGGGCAGCAGCCATGCGGTGCTGCCGAGGAGCAGCAGTGCTCGGGGATGATTGATCTCGTGTCAGCAAGCAGTGATTTGAGTCAGTGCCAGGCCTCAGCTCAAACGGGAGCATTGAAGCGGGAGAGCCCCTTCCTCCTCCGGAAAGCAGAGCAGCAATCCCCCTGCCGCCACTCCCGGCCCCACTCCCACATCTTGGGCATTACTGGTCCTGTGGCCACAGACAGCTGCCCATCCCTGGGGAGCACACAAGCGTCTGGGGCTCCAGTCTCTCCAGGCTGAGCTAACTGGGGCTGAGTTTGGGTTACAGGAGGGCAAATGGGGGATACAAGGATGGCTAGTGGGGGGAAGGTCCATGGAACACAGGTTACCCCTCACCACTGCACTCTGCAGCTGCCTGTCCCTGCCCTTCAGCTCAGGATGTGGCAGCAGCTCCTACAAGCAAGGGACCTTCTGGGGAGGAGAACAAGGTGGACTTTGATGGGGCTATAAAGGCTCTGCTCTGTGTCAGCAAAGGATGTGGTGGTTTCTCTTTCCCCACCTGATGGGGTCTGGAATGGGGCATTGCCATCCCCACCAGCTCTGCTGGCCATGGGCAGGGCAGAGGAACAGTGCTGCCTGCACCCCTAGTGCTGCCTTTCCCAGCTCCCTGACCCCCACTATGCCCAAAATGGGCTTGCAGGTTTATTCATGTCCCTGTGTGTTCTGAGCCCTTCCCCCTGCCCCAAGCTGTGCCACTTCTCCTGTGACATCTGTAGGTACCTCATGTTGGTATTTCTGAGAGCAGGTCCCTCCCTATCCCTCAGGCCAATGCCTTTGTAGCCTCAGCCAGTCATGCCAGCCCATGCAGAGGTGACACTGATCAGCTAGGCACATCTGGGTAGGCAGCAGCTACTGGGGAGGGGTTGCTCTGCACCCCAGGGAACACAGTCCTTGGATTCCTGAGGCCGCCTGCTCCCGATCATAGGTTCATAGGATCATAGGATGTTAGGGGTTGGAAGGGACCCAAAGAGATCATCGAGTCCAACCCCCCTGCTGGAGCAG
>JAOXOE010033481.1:0-10188 GCA_028565055.1 Phoeniculus purpureus
TTCCCCCCCTCCACCACAGCCCCCCCGCTCCCTGCGCGCTCACTCGAAGCCGCCGCCGTCACGTCACTGCGCGAGCCGAGCAGGCGCAGCGGCACGCCGAAGCTGCTGCCCTCAGTGGGGCGGGGGAGCCTCTGACGCCCCCAACCTTGGCGATCTCGGGGGAGCCAGAGCTGCACCACGGGGGGGAGGGGAGAGAGATGGCGGGGTGGGAGATGAGAGGGAGCGGCGGGTTCGCCCGGTGCTTCCTCACTAAACCTTTCCAAAAAACTTGCGCTTCATACAAAGACCTGCCCCCGGCACCGTTTGGGGATTGTTGCTGAAACAAGGCCAGGCCCAGTCCTACTTCCATGTTCCATAGAGAATTTCAGGTATTTCTACATCCAGACATCTCAGAGAAGTCGTTGAAGCATGCACAACTGTAAAAGGTCTCAAAAGAGGCTACTGGGGATACCACATGAATTGGTTGAGCATGTTCTCTTGCCCTCCTTTAGTTCCATAATTCCATATAAATCTCTGTAAAGGGTGTCAGGAGATGGGACTAGGCTCTTGGTGGCGCTCAGTGACATGACAAGGGGCATTGGTCACAAACTTGAACGCAGGAGGTATAATCTAAGTTTTAGGAAAACCTTCATCTTGGTGAGGGTAGCAAGGGTCTTGGAGCCCACACTGCCTAGAGAGGTTGTGAAGTCTACCACTCTAGAGAGAGCCCAAGTCCACCTGTGCTGTTCCTGTGGGATCTTTCTAGGGGATCCTGCTGTGCAGGGGGGTTGGGCTAGAAGATGCCACACACTGAAGCAACTGCACTGTTAAGAACATTCTAACTGGTTCTTCCAGCTCTCTCAAAAACTTGAGACATTCTTATGAGAAAATAATTTCAAATTATCAACATCAATTAAGGAATGAGAAGGAAAAATACCTGAAAAATGGAATCACAAAACTCAACACTTGGAAAGATGAGGGAGAACCTCACAAGGTAATACAATCAGAAAAGCAGAACCACATAAGGATTCATTATCCCTTTCTTCTTCCCTTCATCTGCTCTGGATTCTGTCTTCTGGAGCAATATCAAGGGAAATCTCAGAAGCAAAATTAGCATAAAATAGCAACAAGCAACAATGAGTATTTCAAGCAGTGCCTTCAGAGTTTTCTTTTGCACAACTGCATGATGTTACTATTGATTTGCCTTGAGTGATTATCAACAGGGTCCTGATTTCCTGCAACTCTTGACTTGCCTGAGACTAAAGAGCGGATAGCAAAAGCCCCATGAGGAAACTTTCATTCTCTGTAAAACTTTATTCAAACAGCACAAGTGCATACCATCAGGATTGCTTTTCAATGAAAACACTCTCAAATGAGTGTTGAAACTGAACACTCTTCAGTTCTGTGATCACTTCCAGGTTGGTAAACAGAGCTAGAGGTCACTGCCAAGTGGAGCTGGTTAAATGATGGGCTTACTGGAGGCTAAGAAGTGACAGGAAAAAAAAGCCATTTGGTTGCAGAACTCACTAAGGTATTAGGGTTTGATTTTTTTGAGACAAAATAGTTTAAACATAGTCTAAGATCTAACCAGGTAAGCTAACTCCCTGTCTATATGTTCCTAAGGATAACAGACAGACACTGATTTCTGTCAGAAATGGAACAATACCTGGATGACATTAGGTCTGAACATGCCCCTTGACAGGCCTGTGGGTAGCCGAGGAAAAGTGATCATGTTTCTCCATGCTTCATCCTCTAGTGAGGCCAAGATAAGGTGCTGCTGGCTGGGCAGATGTTACTGGCAGGAACTTTTAAGTTGCTTTGTGCCTTAATCAGCAACAAAATTCTTAACACTGGTATGTACAAGCATTGGTCTCAGAAGACATAGTAATGCAGCTTTGCCCACAGTCCATGTTTGGAACATCTTGGGATTCTTTTTAATAAATTTGGTGCCTCTGATTTCAACTATCCATGAAAAATTCTCTCTGCCAGCACTAGATGATTTAACAGTTGCACCTCTGCCCTCAATACGTGCCAGGGCCAGGCTTACTTGGCCACAGTTACCTTGCAGCGGCAGGAGTAAACCCAGTGAATGTTAACCTACTGTGGGTATTTTTTCACAGCGAAGTCTCGGAGACAAGAAAAACTGCCAGCTGGGCAGTCACCTCCCTTTACCCCCCCGTACCTGTTCACACTAACAAGGAACTGGGAGCAAAATCCAAATAGGGGTTTGATTTATGTAAAGAAAATAACGAGAATAATAATTTAATTCTTGAGACTTTTTTGGAAGATGTGCAATAGAACCAGGACTTTGGTGTCTTTGTGGCAGGGCACTAGCTTCATTTATTTTCATTATTTACGAACCAAGGTACAATGAAGGCCGGTGCATTTCTGAAGGCAAGCCATTTTGGCTGTTAGGATCATTTTGATGATAGTGGAAGAGAAAGTGAAAAAAACCCCCAAGGGACAGTGGAACAGACTCATAAGCTGAGGTGGCTGCATTAGTCAATAATTCTGTATTTTACGTGTTTGGGGATAGCAGAAGCAAAAAATGCAGCCTCTTACCCCCCACTTTCCCTTTGCCATGGATTTAAACCATCCTGGGAAGCAAACAAGGAAGACTAATGATTAGCATGTGCATTTGTCATCTCTCCTGCTGAAATCTGAGAAGACATTTTCCTTTCTCGTGAGTTTCTTCTGAGGAAGGGCAGCTTTTTGTGACAGCACTTCTTGTCATTCAGGTTAATTACACAAGAGCCCTGTGTCCCGATAGATGTGCAATGATTACAGCAGCACTTAGAAAAAGCTACATAAACTGTAGAATCAGGTGCTCATAAAAAGTTGTGATCGATTACACAGTAAAATTGGATGCTAATGCAATGCTTTGAGTTATAATTATCTTTGATACCTTTTCTTTGCAATGCCTTTTAGTGCTTTCTAATAGTTATAGCTGTTTCCTCCATGTCCCAGCCCACGAGGTCTTACTGATGCCTCAGCATTTGGATCATTCATCACTCACACAGCATTCCAAGATGGTCCAGATAATGTCAGTCTGGTCCTTAGTACCTCTGTAAAGAGATTAGAATGAAATAAGTAGCATGACTACTTGGGAAGGAAAATCCTGTGTTTTCTTTCCTTCATTGTATTTTCACGGATTTAAGGACAATTAGGAATGCAGGACTGTAAAATACACATGCACACACAGACTTCTTGGAATGCTTACAAAATGTTTCTGCCCACACAATCATTTCTGTACATATTACATGACACAGAGGGAAAAAAACCCCAACACCTTGGATAGGTCAATTAGGTTGCAGGCTCTGATATAATGTACAACTCAAAACAGATTTATTTGTAATAAAATACACAGGTAATATTCTCACATTAATTAAGGGCAGTCAAAGTTTGTCCACTATTTGTACATGAAACAGAACAGCCATTTTCCATGAAGCTTTAATATTTTAGCTGTGAAGTAGTGGAGGGAAGGGACAGGAACCCTCGGCTCTGAAAGGAAAGGTGCTTTGTAAGAGGAAAGTACTACCAGAATTATTTGCAGTCATATTTTTCCTGCATTAGTGGTACTTGGGCTGGGAAACAGGCACAGAGCTTTTAGGCATTTGCTTTTCCTGTCAGCCATAAAAATTCCCTGTATAGCAGGTCAGAATTCCAGTAACTACTCTGGCAGAGCTTCTATCCTGGTAGTTACCGATAATTTGTACTGGGTACCAAGATGGAAGATGACTGGCTGCATACACAGAGGTTTTTTGTTAATACATACCCGATACTGCCGGTCGTTGGTGTAATCTGGATTTGGCAAATCTCTGCCTGTGTAGCCAAACCACTCATGTTGAGGTCGCTGGTTAGAAGAATATTCCGTTGCTGAATCTGGTCTCCTTAATGGGTGAGAATTCATGGGACTATATGAAAGAAAGGTTATGAAAAATAGATTTTAAAAACCAACCTATTCCTTGAGATGTCTTTTTTCTATTGTTACACTGAACTGTGCCACAATATCTAATTTTCTGTACTCCTGTTATTACTTTGAAAATGTGTTCTATTTATGCTGGGTGTACTGCAACATGTCTATATTTGAAAAAGCCCTTAAAAATCTTCTTGGTGGACAGAAATATCAGAAAGCTCCAGTCTGTCTCTGCAGTGCAACCCTGCTACTCATGAGGAAAATGTTCTGCTGTTGTTTAGTTCTCTCATAGTGACGAAGTTCTCTAGTGGGTAGTTGGCTGGTGTTAGTGAGAAGGGGTAACAGGGGAAGCACAACTAAGGAAATGGCATTTCTAAAAAGAAAGACAATTAATACTTGTATAAATATTAGAGGAAAACCACACATGTCTTTGGATATATCAGTATTTTAGGATTTCACTTCAGACACAACAGAAACACTGACTTTATCTCTTTGGTGATACACTAGGCAAAGAGAGAAATCATAGCCATCAGGCTGTACATTCAGTCCTGTGTGCTAGTTCATATTCAGTAATAATGTGTCTAATAGTCCTAGAAGTCTTGCAGCAATGCTGTTAGAATTGTGCAAGGTAGAAGAGAATAAAGGAAAAATTGAGAAAAGTAGATTTCTGTCAAAGACTTGCACCACAAAATACAGGTGAACAATCCAGTCGAAAGCTTAGCCCTTACTGCAGCCGTGTCAGCCGCTGTGCCACTGGTAAAGCTACAACGTCTACAAACCAGAGTATACAGTGAAATTGAGAATAATGGACTGAAAACTAGCAGCATACCTGTAGTTGTCTAATTGACGTCGGGCTGGGGCATCATCAAAACAGTCTCTTCTCGTTCCAGCCTTTGGAATTTGCCCAACCCAGTCATGGCTACCCTGGATGTAGAGTATCAGGTGGTTATCCAGAGTAAAATGACAACAAATTACAAAAATTACATAAATGACAGTGGGTTTTCCTCTGATTTACACAAAACCAACTCAAAACAAAAACAAAATACGGTGATCGACAATTAAGATCAATGAATTTTGTCATTTCAAGCCTGGCCTCTGCCTTGCCAACGCAGTTGCACCAGTTGAACAGCATTCACAATTAGTTAAAAATTAAACAGCACCATCTCCTGGTGAAGGTACGATCATGCCTCGTTTTTTTCCTCCACTGCCTTTCCAAGACATTAACACTTTACAAATACATTTAACAGGAAATCATGTATCAGACCGGATTATTTTCCTTCTTTCCTCTAACAGCCTACAATGTCTTCTTCTCTACACTCCTTAATTATGTAAAACAAGCACTTAAAAGTAGCAGTGAAGACACAAACACAAATATATTTCCTTTCACGGTTGTTTACATTTCAGATGTCTTGTTCAGTTTCTGGAATATATTTATGTATCTTTTCCTGTGATACTCACTAGTCCAACTCCTGATCTCTTCTATAAAGGACATCTTGCCTACAGGAAAGTCATGGCAAAGCATCAGCATGGCCAAAAGGGCAGTGCCTGGCCCTCCGCGGGCTGAAGCCCTCTCTCAGCTCCATCACTGATTACCTTTGTCATCCTGTAAATGCCTCTGTCTACTCCATCTCACAGGAATATTGCAAAGGTCCCAGTGAAATACTCTGTTACAAAGGTGATGCAGGTAATTTAATTTCAGATTTGATTTAAGGAGTTTCTTCTTTGGCAGGAAATGGTTAATAATCTGGCCTCAATCCTAACTCAGTTGTAGACAGTGACTTTTAAACAAGTGCACCTAGAACTCTACTAGCAATGCTCTATGTTACATACTACAAGCACTTAAACATTATAATTCATAGATTATGCAGCCCACAGTGTTTGAAGATGACAAACAATACATTTGGTGTAGCCATATCATACTGATCATCTACACTGATTCCCCCCAGCCTCCAAAAATGTCACTGGAAATCATCACTCACACTCTGGAAAGAGAAGGTGGTCACATTGGTGCAGTTTAACCTACTCCCAGAATTTTCATTCCGCTTCCAAATAAATAAAAAGTATTTGAAACAAACACCTCTCATTTTCATGGAGTCCTAGCACTGCCTTTGACCTTTTCTTGCATGAATGCTGCATAAACCCTCGTGGAACTTTGATGATGACTCATGTACAAGCAAAACACCTTCAAGACAAAGAACCAATCCTTCCTCTGGCAATGTATAACTAGTAAACAGTCAAAAGAAGCTTTGAGTGTGGGTCTTTGATGGCATAAATCAGTTGAAGACTAAGAATAGACGAAACTCCTCCCAACTACGTGGTTGTAGCGCGCCTTGAACTCATACCCAAATTACCTCTCTTTTTAATGCTGCTCTTCTAAATAGCTTAAAGTAATCCCTAGGTCTTTGTTTTCTCCTATGCAAATTAGACTCTTTTCATCCTTGACAAAGAGTTTCACCTTCTCTTGGAAATCAAATAGTGGGCAAATAAAAATTTAAAAACTCACATTTCCTTTAATTTTACCAAATGTGCCCTTTTTTTGCTATTCATACACCTTTCTCTTGGGTCACAAAATTGCATCTGATTTTTCAGCAGCATAAGGAACACATGGTGGACCCCTCACACCAACATCTCTTACCCTTGGCTGATAAAGGTGCTGCAAGTTGCCATTTGTTTCTGGGGTAAAGGCAGGGTTATGCTGTGCTTCATGAGATGGAGCATTTGTGTTCTTCCTGGGTGGGAGAACAATGTGAATTTAGAGCATTAACAATGGTTTTGAGAGTCTTAACAAACCTTTTTGTATTGCAAACTGGTTCAACGGCCATATCAGAGGTTTAAGTGTGATGAGGCAAAGGCTGTGTGAGAGCTATGTATTAGGACAGTGTTTCTAGGACAGTGATACGCACTAATGGGGAAGAAACCCCCCCATATTGTCTGTGTACTGGGGACAGGTATCAGTGGGGAAAAGATCAAATGTTGAAAGCAAACAGCAGCTCAAATTGCCAATGCCCAGCACCAAAGAGTGGGAGAAATGGTGTTGAATCACCAAGACTTTTGTCAATGTTTATTGTCTTACACTTTTTTTTCTTTTTAAACTTGTGGAAGGAAGATTTGAACCTTAATAGCAGATAAATCAGATAGACAGACTTGGGAGTCTTTGGTTAAAGTAGCAAATGTACTTACCAGTCTTTAAAACTTGCCTGGTTAGTCTTAAGAAGCAATGACTTAGAGTGATGACTTTAGCACATGGCACTAAAATACTGAGTAACTGTTAAGTGCTCTGGAAGATGCTTTGATTTAGTTTCAGACTGTGTAATAGAATTTTGTCAGAAGAAGCTATATAGCAAGCTTATTGATTTAAATATCCAGAGGTTAAAAATTAATCAGAACACCAGACTTCTGTTGCTTTCCTTCCATTTTGATTATTTAAAAACCTATTAATTGCACTTAGAGTAACTTACCCAGCTTTTTTACTTTTAGAGCAGTTGATGAAGGAAAATATCAGCACAATGATGATAACCAGCCCTACTGCAGGAAGAGTAGCTACTAAAATAAAATCCAGTGTGTTCCAGAGGTGGTTACATTTGGGGCCCATGTACCAATAGTCTTTCCAGTCCAGTCTGTAGTACTCACAGCTGCAAATATAGATACTAAATTTAGCAATGTTACTAAAACAATGTTTTTTAAAGAAAGAATAAATAGCAAAAATAAGTAAAAGATTTTGCTGTAGGAGTATTTTTCTTATTGGATGCTGCAGGGGTCAAGAGTTTCATTCTCTTTCCTGTTTGACTAAGGATGTTACTTATCTCAGTAATAAGTATCTTACCCTAGATGAGATGTGCCACAGAGCCTTTACCAGGCTCTGGGTCAACCACGTCCAAGTAAGCATTCCAGGAAGTTCAAGATAACAACCTTGATCAAGAATAGGGTATGTTATCCAGATTATGGCATGATTCAGGTGAAAGATCTCTTCACCAGTTGTAAGTAATGTGACAAAGCTTCTGAATTAGAACTTGTTTTAATGAACCAAGGGCTTGGTTTCCCCCCCCTCCCAACGCAGAACAAAACATCCTCAGCTGTTCTCATGATGGAAGGGTTCTTTTCATTGGTCTTTGATTCATGGATGCCAAACAGTTGGGGTTTGGGTAATGTTCCTGCAAGTTTGACACCCCTTGATCTCCACTACTGAAAAGTCTTTTTTTACTGCAATTTATATTTGTGTTGACCTGGATGGGACTTGCAATACGTATCTATAGTTTCAAGAATGTGACATTCTATGCCTTTGGTCATTTAGCCAGTGTCCTCAGGTATGAGGAAAGGCTGAGGGAGCTGGCTCTCTTTAGCTTGCAAGAAACAAAGACTGAGGGTGACCTAATTAATGTTTATAAATATGTGAAGGGCAGGTGTCAGGAGGATGGAGCCAGGCTCTTCTCAGTGGCATCTAGTGACAGGACAAGGGGCAAAGAGCATAGGTTGGAACATAGGAGGTTCCACATCAATATGAGAAGGAACTTCTTCACAGTGAAGGTGACAGAGTGCTGGAATGGGCTACCCAGGGGGGTTGTGGAGTCTCCTTCTCTGGAGACATTTAAAACCTGCCTGGATATGTTCTTGTGCGACTTGATCTAGGTGATCCTGCTGTGGCAGGGGGATTGGACTAGATGATCTTTCAGGGTCCCTTCTAATCCCTAATGTTCTGTGATTCTGTATCTAATCTGGTCATGAGTGGAAAGTAGCGCTGTGTTTCTAAGCAGGCTGGGTCACAGACAAATTAGCCCCTTGAATCCACCAGGTAATCAAATGAGCTTCATAAGAGTGCCCTAGTACTTTCTTGCTCATTTTCTGCCAAGTCTAAAGGTCAAACTACACGGTAAAAAAAAAAAAGTATGTATATACTAGACAGGGGAACAAGATTTTCTATGATAATGAGTGGAGATTTTGTAACAAAAGAAAAAACCAAACCCAACTACATGATTAGGATGTAATTGGATTTTGAACTCCAAGGAAATGTTGATCAGCCTAGGAAAAAAATCAACTTGCCATTACACAGTGTAACTGAGTTCTAAAATAAAAAGCTGAGGCAATAGAGAGCATGTGACAACTGAGGATTACAGTGATCACAGCGATAGTTATGAATTACAGAGTGACACAGATTCTGAAAAACCCCCCGCTGTATTTGGATCCTGGATTTCATGTTCTGTAGCAGAGTTATGAGCTGATGCAGACTGTTAATGAAGATCATCACATTGAAGGATCTAAATTTAGTTTGTCATTAAGAATAGATTGGATGAGCTGCATTTCCATAGCATATATTTAACCCTACCTGCAAAAAGGTTTTTTATTTTTACATTTACAAGAAATATTGACAGGACAGAACTCTTCTGTATTACCCAAGCAGTCCTCAAAGTCCTCAACTCCAGCGCAGCTGGCTGCAAATTAAAACAAAACAAGCATTTATTGTCAGCAGGCTGTATTTCTAACTACAACTTTATCTGTATGATGTAGACTGCAGATGATACTAAATCTTAGTTTCCAGTGACTTGCACCTGCAAAATTTTGGAATTGTTTGAGAAATGAAGGTGTCCCTGCTTAAATTACTTTACTTGTACCCACCTTCCCTTGAGCCAGCAGATGGAATGCCTTATATTATGAATTTTACCGTATCATTTACGTGTGGCTGTATCTGAATTCCATTATGTATCAGGTCTGGATTACTGGCAAATGCTAAGTCATGAAAAACCATTGGAGTCTCAAACCTAATTATTTATTCCAAATTAACACCTGCTTTGCATTTGGATTAGTTCTTATTTTTAGCCTACAGAAGGATTTGGGTTTCATTAATGCTGGTTCTTCTCCATCTTTTCTACTGCATAAACATTGTAAGCTGTAAATTATGTTGCAGAAGTTCAGGGCTTATGCTAGTTCACAGGCTATCTAAATACAGCTTTCTCACCAGCAGCAGACATCACAGAATGGTGTAGATTGGAAAAGACCTTTGAGCTCATCAAGTCCAACCATTAATCAAACTGTCTCAACACACCACTAACCCATGTGCCTAACCTCCAGATCACCATGACTTTGAAGCACATCCAAGGAAGGTGATTCAACACCCTCCCTGGGCAGCCTGTTCCAAGCCCTGAGGACCCTTTCTATGAAGAAGCTTTTCCTTGTGTCTAACATCTTGACCTATACCACAGAATCACAAAACATTAGGGATTAGAAGGGACCTCGAAAGATCATCTAGTCCAATCCCCCTGCCAGAGCAGGATCATCTAGACCAAGTCACACAGGAACAT
>JAOXOE010033482.1:0-10188 GCA_028565055.1 Phoeniculus purpureus
GATCCGGTTTGCCCTCTGGGCCGCAAGTGCACACTGCCGGCTCATGTTGAGCTTCTCATCCACAAGCACTCCCAAGTCCCTCTCCTCAGAGCTACTCACCAACCAGTCACTGCCCAGCTTGTATTTGTGCCTATGTGTTAAGAGGACGTGATGTGCGGTGCCATGCTGGTTTTCTTACCAACACAACAGTGGAGCTTAAATCCTTCAGATGATAATAGTGAAGCTAAAAGCTGACCCCACAGGTGCCAACAGAGGTGATGGTGACAAGGTTCCACAATCGTGTCTGTGTAGTAATCCAGATAGGTCGGTAAATCACAGATTCCAGCAGAACTTTAAGGGAATTGAAAAGTTTAAGTGAAAAGTCCTAAATCATATTCATGGAATCATAGACTGGTTTGGGTTGGAAGAACAATTAAAGCTCAGCCATTCCAACCCCAGTGAGAAGGGACAGCTTCAGGTAGAGCAGGTTGCTGAGTCCCATCCAAACTGACCTGGAGTGTCTGCAAGGATGGAGCGTCTGCCATCTCTCTCACCAACCTGGTACCACCTTTAGGATCAAAACCAATATCCTTCTAACACAGAACCACAGAATCATGGTGAGAAGAGACCTCCAACATCATCAAGTCCAAATATCAACCCAACACTATCCTGCCCACTAAATCCCGCTTCCAAGATCCACAAATCTTTTTAACTCCTCTAGGGATGGCAACTCCACCACCTCCCTGGGCAACCTGTTTCAACCCCTGACCACTATTCAGTGAAGCAATTTTTCCTAATGTCTGATCTAAACCTCCCCTGGCACAACTTGAGGCCATTTCCTCTTGTTCTGTCTCTAGTGACTTGGTAGAAGAGACCAAACCTCACTTCTCTACACCCTCCTGTCAGGCAGCTGCAGACAGCAATAAGGTCTCCACTCAACCTCTCCCTCTTCAGACTAACCAGCCCCAGGTCCCTCAGCTGCTCTCCATAAGGCCTGTACTCCAGATCCTTCACTTATATGGGTTTTTACAACATATTAGCTAACAAAATGTACATTTTTAGGTATTAATGTCTGCAAACTATTCAGATTCCATTTCTACATGTAAACTCCAGGGATGCTTCATGCCTTTTTGACCAAAGATTTTATATTAATCAGTAATTTGCAGTATTAAATACATGAAACATACAGTACCATCAATATTACTTCATATGATTTGACTAATTTGAGGCAATTTTCTATGAAGTATTTGGTATAGGGAAAAAACAAATTATTTTCAAACATGCAGAGCTTTGAAAACCACATGGCTAAAATCTTTAAGTGCAGTTAAAGAAGTGAGGTTTTTTTAATTCAGTGTCTCAAGCTGAGTGTCAGTCTCTTCCCCCAAGTGACAAGTGATGTGGATCGATGGGCCAAGGCTAGTGGTCTGAGGTTCAGCAAGGCCAAGTGCTCCTGAACTTGGGCCACAACAACCCTCTGCGATGCTCCAGGCTGGGGGAGGGCAGCTGGAAAACGGAAAAGGGCTGGTTGATAGGAGTTGAAGATGAGCCAATGTGTGTCCAGGTGGCCAATAAAGCTAATAGCATAGAATCACAGAATGTGTTCAGTTGGAAGGGACCTCCAAAGGTTATCTAGTCCAACCCCCTTGCAACAAGCAGGGACAACTCCTCATTAGAACAGATTGCTCAGAGCCCCAGCCTGACCTTGAATGGCTCCAGGGATGGAGTCTCCATCACCTCTCTGGGCAGCCTGTTCCAGGGATCCCCCGCCCTCAGAGTCAAGAACTTTTTCCTCCTGTCCAGCCTCAATCTGCCTTTTCCAGCTTCAAACGATGATCTCTCATCCTATCACTCCCTGCTCTCTGGAACAGTCTTCTCCAGCCTTCTGATAGCCCCCTTCAGGGATTGGAAGTCCCTCTAGAGCTTCTCCTCTTCAGGCTGAACAACCCCACCTCTCAGCCTGTCCTCATACAAGAGGTGCCCTAGCCTGGCTTGTGTCAACACTGGTATGGCCAGCAGGATCAGGATAGATATTATCCCCCATTCCGTACACTGTTTGGAATGCATCTCGAATCCTGGGGTCAGTTCTGGGCCCCTTACTCACTGCCAGGACATTGAGGGGCTGAGTGGGTCCAGAGAAGAGCGACAGAGCTGGGGAAGGGGCTAGAATTCAGGGGCTCTGAGGAGCAGCTGAGGAAACGAGGAGGGATTGAACTGGAGAAAATGAGGCTCAGGGGAGACCTTCTCACTCGCCACAATTCCCTGAACTTCAGGAAGTTGAAGTGCTGCTGTGGTCGGTCTCTTCTCCCCGGGAATAGAGGACTGGAGGAGGGGAAATGGCCTCAAGTTGCCCCAAGGGAAGTTGAGGCCGGCCCTGAAGAACAATCTCTTCCCCACAGGTGTTCCCCAGGCTGTCCATGGGAGCAGTGACGTCTCTACGTGTGGAGGAGCTGCAAAGCCGCGGTGGTGAGGGGCGGGAGTCAGCGGTGATTCCCTGCATTGAATCGGGAATCGGTACGTCCCTGCCCCCCACCCCGCGCGCACTACACATCCCATAGTGCCCCGCGGCGGCCGCGCGGGGTCTGTCGGGACAGTGGCGGGAAGCTCGACGCCGCCATGGAGCAGAAGCTTTTGCAGGTAACGGCGGGGCCGGGCTAGTGGAATCGGGCTGCTGGGGCCCAGCAAGACGTGGAGGGGCGGAGGTGTCCCCTTCTCCGGGCAAGTGGAGAGAGATGGGGGTCGGTCTCTTCTCCCAAGGACCTAGAGGCAGCTCCCTCGGGTAGTGCCAGGGAGGTTCGCGTTGAATATTGGGAAACGTTCGTTCACAAGAGGGTTCTGAGTGCTGGAGCAGGAGTTCTGGTGGTTAGTGGGTTAACCGTGACCCAGCGATGGGCCCCTGTGGACAAGAAGGCTAGTGGTCTTCTGGGACGCGTTAAGAAGAGAGTGAGAAGACATCAGGGAGGTTCTCCCCTCCTACTCTGCTCTGGTGAGGCCTCAACTGCAGCTCTCTGCCCAGTTCTGGGTTCCTCCGTTCAAGAGGGTCATGGTTCTACTAGAGAGAGTCCATCAGAAGGCAATACAGATGGTTTGGGGCCTGGACTATCTCTCTTACGAGGAGAACTTGAGAGTGCTGGAACTGCATTACCTGGAGAAGACAGGAGATCCTTTCTATGTCTGTAAATACCTGAAGGGTGGCTGTGGAGAGGATGGAGCCAGGCTGTTCTCGGCAGTGCCCAGTGACAGGACAAGGGTTAGTGGACACAGGCTGGATCACAGGGAGTTTAATATGTAAGGAGAAACTTCTTTACTGTGTGAGTGACAAAGCTCTGGTGCAGGCTGCCCAGAGAGGTTGTAGAGTCTCCTGCTCTGGAGACATGCAGACCTACCAGGATGCAATGTGCTCTGGGCAATCCTTTACTGGGGCAGAGGGGCTGGAATAGATGATCTGTAGAGGTTCCTTCCCACTCTGACTATTCTGTCCTGGAGTCCCCACACCTGAAAGTATTTAAAAGACGTCACTGGTGTATTGCTGGTGAGTATGAGGGACTGTGAGCGGTGACCTGGCAGTGCTGGGTCAGCGGTTGGACTTGATGATCTTAAAGGTCTCCATGAAGCAAAACAGTTCTGTGCAAGGTGTGAATGCTGAGTGGGTTTTGTGGCCATGAAGTATGTGTTCATCTGCTTCATGCTCTGCTGCCTACTATATCACAGCCCAGGCTCATTGACCATCAAGCACAAGCTCCCACCTGGTTTGTGAAGATCTTGGGTGGCTACATTTTTTATGTTTCACAGAATCACACAATGGTCAAAGCTGGGAGGGATCTTGGAGATCACCCTGCCAGAGCACATCCCACGGGAACATATCCAGAGGGCTTTGGAATGTCTTGAGAGCAGGAGACTCCACAATCTCTCTGGGCAGCCAGGGCTCTGTTGCACTCACTGTGATAAAGTTTTTCCTCCTGTTCGAATTGAACCTGCATTACAGTTTGTACCCAGTACCCCTTGTCCTGTTGCTGGGCACCACCAAGAAGAGCCTGGCCCCTGCATCCTGACATATCACTCATTAGGTACCTACAAACATTGACCTCCCCTCAGTCTCCTCCTCTCTGGGCTGAACAGCCCCACCTCTTTCAACTCACAAAGAAGATGCTCCAGTCCCCTGATCAACTCAGTGACTCTGCACTGGACCTTCTCCAGTAGCTCCCTGTCCCTGTTGAAGTTTGGAACCCAGAACTGGACCCAGAACTCCAAATGCAGCCTCATCAGGGTAGTGTAGAGGGGGAGGAGAACCTCCCTTGACCTCCTAGTCATACTCTTCTCAATGCACCCCAGGACACCATTAGCCTTCTTGGCCACAAGGGCCCATTGCTGGCTCATGGTCAGCCTGTGCTTTTCCCCAGAGCTGCTCTCCAGCAGGTCAGTCGCCATCCTGTACTTTTCCCCAGATGCAGTGCTCTGCACTTGCCCTGTTTGACAAAAGAAGCCCTTTTTGCATGATGTAATAGGAGTTTCTACTCAGGAATGCAGATCTTGCAGCATTTTGCATTTCTTGCATCAATCAGCTGTTTTCTTTTGATTTGATTGACTGTTTACTCTGTTTTTTCCCTTTTCTGACAGGTGGTTTCATGGCTGAAGAAAAAATATGGGGACTATATTCCAAGTTTTGACATAAATGAAAAGACGGTTGATTACATATATAAGCGTGTAAAAAATCTTGAAGCTGAAGAGAGAGATACTTCTTTCCTGATAGAGGACATGAAGCACAGTAGAGAAGAGTATGAAGCAGAAAGTGAGTTTGAAGCTCTGATTCAGAGTTCCACCAAAGTTTTCCTTAGCAACTCTGAAGATTATCTTACTTAAAATATTACAAGTAAATAGATATATACAAAAAAAAAAAAAAACTAGAACAAACTCCTCTTTTTTTCTGGCACAGCTTTTCATAGAGTCACAGAACATTAGGGGTTGGAAGAGACCTTGAAAAATCATGTAGTACAATTCCCCTGCCAGAGCAGGACACCTAGACCAAGTTGCACAGGAATATGTCCAAGCAGGTTTTAAATGTCTCCAGAGAAAGAGACTCCACAACCTCCCTGGGCAGCCCCTTTTGGGGCTCTGTCACCCTCATCGTGAAGAGGTTCATTCTCATACTGATGTGGAACCTCCTCTGTTCCATCTGAGACCCATTGCCCTGTGTCCTATCATTAGATAACACTGAGAATAGTCTGGCTCCAATCTCCTGAGTTACTGCATTGCAGCCTGTACTTCTGTTTCGGCAAAATTTACTGTGTCGTGAGGTTGGTCAAGAGCATTTTGTAAGTCTTCATGACCAGACCGTAAATAAGGATGAGCAGATTAATTGTTAAAACCCTCCTATTCGACAGGGCTGGGTAGCACAGCATTGAAATATTAGCTGGGCAGGCAGGAAAACCCCATAGCTGATTTCAGCACCTCAGCTGGTGCTAATCTGCTGTTACGGAAAGAACTTGAGGAATCTGAAACAACAGTGAGGTCATTAAGTTGTGCTTGAGCTGCCTAGACTGCCAATGTGTTCTTTTCTTGGCCATTAACACAAACATTAAAAGAGAGAGTCCCTTCTAGGCTCTAAAAGAACAGTAATATGGAAAAATAACTAGTTTGGCTTGCGTTTGTTTTCCAGTTGTGTACATGAAGAACTTGCTTACAGGAACCTTGAGTCTTACCCCAGCATGTCTGTCCAGCAAAGGCATCAGAAACCTAAATACCCTGGTGGATTGTGCAATGACACTTCAAGTGAAGGACACATCTCTTAGCAGGTAATTACTCACACTGTGCAGCGGGGTGATGGTCTGCACTCTTTTCCCTTGGCTTTTCAAACTTAACTTTCACATGGGAATCTTACAGGACCTGTTGAAGTGAGTCCAGAGGAGGCCATGAAAGTGCTCAGAGGGCTGCAGCACCTCTTATAGGACAGGCTGAGAGAGTTGGGGTTGTGCAGCTTGAAGAGGAGGAGGCTCCAGGAGGACCTTCCAGAGACCTTCCAGACCCTGACAGGGGCTATCAGAAGGCTGAGGAAGGCTGTTCACAAGGGCAGGGAATGATAGGATGAGGGCTCATGGTTTGAAGTTGGGAAAAGGCAGATTGAGGCTGGATATGAGGAAAAAGTTCTTTAATCTGAGGGCAGTGGATCCCTGGAACAGGCTGCCTAGAGAGGTGGTGGAGGCCCCATCTCTGGAGCCATTAAAAGTCAGGCTGTATGGGGCTCTGAGCACTCTATTCTAGTGAGGGACCTCCCTGCTTGTTGCATGGGAGTTGGACTAGATTACCTTTGGAGGTCCCTTCCAACCCTGTGATTGTATGTTTCTGTAAATCTGTTGCACCCCTTGAAAAGTATTGGAGGAATGAATGCAAAGCTTTTACTCTTAGACCAGGAAAGGATGTCTCTGAAGCCTGAGAAGTGCCTTGGCCAGATTTAAACCTCTCTGTTTTGCCTCTGCATTTGTGATCAGTGACTGCAGGGTGCTGCTGCCCAGACTGTTGTGCCAGGTAGCACAGGCACAGCAGCTTTCTGTGGCTGCAGAATGCTGCTGCATAAGGTCCATTTCCCCTTCCAGATGAAATATTTGTTAGTTAAGGGAAGCAAATGCCTTCAGTGCCTTATTTTACTTTAGAATCATAGAATCATTCAGGTTGGAAAAAACCCCTTGGTATTACTAGTTTCAACCAACAACCCTACTCTACAAGTGTACACCGCATCTTTTAAACTCATTCAGGGATGGGGACTCAACCCCTACCCTGTGCAGCCCATTCCAGTGTCTGACCACTCTTCCCAGGAAGAATTTCTCCTTGATGTCCAGTCTAACCCTCCCCTGTTGGAGCTTGAAACCCTCCCCTCTGGTTCTGTCGCTAATAACCTGTGAGAAGAGACCAGCGCCAACATCTCTACAGTGTACTTTCAGACAGTTGTAGAGAGTGATGACGTCTTCCCTCAGCCTCCTCTTCGCCAAACTAAACAGCCCCAACTCTCTCAATCTCTCCTCATCAGATTGAGTCTCCAGGCCCTTCCCCAGCTTCATTGCCCTTCTCTGTACTCGCTCCAGCTCCTCGATGTCTCCCTTGTGCTGAGGTGCCCCAAACAGGACCCAGTACTCAAGATGTGGTCTCACCAGTGCTGAGTCCAGGGGGACAATCACCTCCCTACTCCTGCTGAACGCAGTTTCTAATACAGGTCAGGATGCTAGCTTTAACTGCTCTAACGTTGCTGGCAGATACCTGAGGTATCTCAACAGGATAACAAAAAAGAGTAATTTGTGGAAAGTGTGAAGGAAATAAGTCCTGAGTTTCAGCAGAGCTGACTCCTGACCATTACTGAGTTCACTGAATCTTTCCTCACCAGCTTCTTCAGTGCCATGAACGCTATGACTTTGGAGATACATGAAACAGAGTTGAAAAACCGTCAAATGACACTGGAGATCAGGAATACACATAAAAAAATAACTTCAGTGCTGACCCTGGAGCAGAAGTTAAAGACGTGAGTAATCGATGAGACAAAAGAAAACAAATGCAGTTTTGCTCACACCCACACTACGGAATATTGTTTTTGTGATAACAGAGGTAACTGAATGCTCAGGGGTTTGGCACATCCATAGTTCACAATACTTTGAACTATCTCTCAAAAGCTAAGTGCTATGGATATATTCAGTAATCAGAAGAGATTGGGGCACCATCCAACCCAATATTTTAGACCCATCTAAGGGATCCTTCTGTAATAGGGGGATTGGACTAGATGATCTTTCCAATCCCTAATGTTCTGTGATTCTGTGAAAACCAGTCTAAAAGCAGTTTTGGCATCTTTCAGTGCTGTCATCTGACATCGAAGGCAACTCTGATATTCTTAGCACAATTAGTGTGGGCTCTGTAATCAGAGCAAAGCAGCCAGGCAAAACAAAAACTGTTCCCAGGTAAGAATTTAACGAATATGTGGGAGACTTCAGGAAATAAAACAACCTCCATTTAGCAGATGAAATACGAAGTGGTTTGCCAGGCATAGCAGGATCCACCCCTGCCTTGAGTGGGGATTGTCTGAACTGATCTCCCCAGCCCCCTTCCAGTCTTTAGCTTGGAGGAAAGAAGACCGAGGGGTGACCTCATTAATGTTGATAAATATGTGAAGGGTGGGTGATAAATATGTCAGGAGGGTGGAGCCAGGCTCTGCTCAGTGTCATCCAATGATAGGACAAGAGGCAACGGGTGTGAGCTGGAACAGAGGAGGTTCTATGTGAAGATGAGAAGGAACTTCTTCACAGTGAGGGTGACAGAGCACTGGAACGGGCTGCCCATGGGAGTTGCAGAGTCTGCTTCTCTGGAGACGTTTAAAACCCACCTGGATATGTTCCTGCAAAACTTGATCTAGGGGATCCTGCTGTGGTGGGGGGATTGGACTGGATCTTTTGGGGTCCCTTCCAATCCCTAACATTCTCATTATTTGGGGGTTTTTGTATTTAGAAGTGGTAATTCTGATGCTGTTTGTAGCAGAGACACCAGGCTTGAGTGCAGGTTTGCTGTGGTCCTGCTCTGTGATCTGCAGTTTTTCCTCATTCTCTCGTTTATTGTTCTGGTTGTATTATAGGGTCTACCTTGAGCGCAGATAATTCATCAGTGTTTACTATTATCTTGTGAAAGTTTGCTTCTCTTTGCATTGGTTTTTGTTTTGTTTGTTTCTAAAGACATCTTGGAAAGTTGGAAAAAATGATGGAAGCAGAAGAGATGAGAGCTGAAGACCAATCCGATAAATTTACCTACCTGAAAAACAAATGTCAGGATCTCGCTATCAGGATCAAGGATGCTACAGTAGGAGGAAGGAATTTTCTAATGGGGGTTGTCACATTGCATAGTCTTGGTGGGTCAGGCCCAAAATGGTAGAGACATCCCAGGAGCTTCCTAAACTCCAGAACGAAGCACTCTTGGGCTAACAGGATATGTTGCTACACTAGATTGGTTCCTGCTATGTTCTCCCCAGGACATCCTGCGATAAATGCAAGGATTCTCTTCTTCCACAGAGAACTGTACCTAGGGAAATGCAAGTGCCTTGTGTTTTTTGTGAGGCTCTGTCATGTAAGAGTGTATAGACCAGTAGAGCAGCTGATTCACTGAGGTACACTGTGTCAGAATTCTGAGTGTAGCTGGTTTTAAGGTTTTCTTAAACTATCAAATGATTAAACACAGAAACCAGAAGTTACGTTGTCTCCTTCATCTTTCCTGCAAGATGAAGGACAAGTGAATATATATTCAGTTTCTGGAAGCTGTTTGATACCTTGACAAACATGAGATGATCTTTAGAGGCCAATCCTTAATGTTCAGTGAGATGGAAAATGTTGTATTAGAGTCTGTGATGTTGTAATGAGACACCTCTTCCCAGCCTTGCCGTGTGCTCTTCTCACAGCAGTTTACTCCAAAGACCTGTTATTCCTGATACACATTTTAGTAGTGATTGGTTTCAGATACCAGCTATAACTGTAGTTTAAATAGCCAACTTTTCTGCTCTGGAAAATTCTTCTCCATGTTGCATTTTGTGGTTGTTTCTGAACAAAGGTTTCCCCATCTATAGGAAAAGCTTGCTGAGACGGGGCTGGAGGCCAAGCTGACGCACAAGGCACTTGTGAACCTGTCTGAGGTAGGTCTTTTGGTACCAGGTGGATGTTTCCACAGTGGTACACACCAGCCTTGGGTGGCTTCAGGAAACGTAGTTTGATGTTACCTGGACAAATATTAACAGTAAAAAGAAGCACAAATAAAAATCCCAGAAGCAGGTAAGCCTGAACTGGAGCTATGTCAGATGAATTTATCTGGAGACGTTTAAAACATGCCTGGATATGTTCTTGTGTGACTGGATCTAGGTGGTCCTGCTCTGGCAGGTAGATTTGACTAGATGATCTTTCAAGGTCCCTTCCAATCCCTAATGTTCTGTGATCCTGTGATCTCTCCTAGAAACTGTGGGTGCTGAAGCACTACCTTTTGTTGAGATTTGTACTTGGGACTGACTGAAGGGAACAACAGGAATCATCATTTTTGTTCTTAGTTTTGCTTTTCACAGAATCACAGAACATTAGTGTTTGGAAGGAACCTTGCAAGATCATCCAGTCCAATCCCCCTGCCACAGCAGGATCATAGGATCATAGGATGTTAGGGGTTGGAAGGGACCCAAGAGATCATCGAGTCCAACCCCCCTGCCGGAGC
>JAOXOE010033483.1:0-10187 GCA_028565055.1 Phoeniculus purpureus
CGGACCTTGTAGGTGCCCTGCTGCGTCAGCAGGTGAAGGTACTCGGTGCCCATCCAGTGGTCGCCCTGCACGTTCCCGAAGCCGTACTTGTAGGTGGTCCAGGACTCCTTCCAGGTGATCTCAGTGCTGTAGGTGTTTCTCTGGACGACCGTCCAGCCCTTGCCTTCGGTGTCCATGTCACACCAGACCACGCGGGGTGGGGCTCCTGCTGGCTGGATCACGTACACCCCGCTGGGGCTCATGCTGGAGAGGTGGCTGCAGTCTGGGAGGAACCCTGCAGCAGCAGATCAGACTTGACATGAGAGACCTGTACTGGGGATGTGCTAGAAGGCTGTTGAAGAGCAGCTGTACTGATGGTGCCGATGCTGGATCTCACTGGGTGCTCCACGACCAGTGGAACATGTGGGAGTGCCTCATTTAGTGGGCACAGTGGGGTTGGGTTGACAGTTGGACTCGACGATCTTGTAGACCTCTTCCAACCTTAATGATTCTATGGTTCTGTGATTCTATCTGCTAGTGGTGAGAGGCAAGAACCGTCCTGCTTTGCAGCTCAGGTCTGAATGCAGAGATCTGCTGACCCTCTAGAGCTGCAGGCATGGGGACCCTTGCACCCAGCACCTCAGATCTGGGCTATGTTCAGTGGGCTTCACCCAAACCTGGCAGTTCATTGGGTGTCCTCCCTCCCCAGCAACCGTACTCACCACTCTGGGCACTGGCCACATGCACTGGGCTCGTGCAGAGGAGAAGAATCCCCACCACAGCAGGCAGGAGGAAAAGGTCCCCGTGGAGCCAGTGTGTCCCAGCATGGAGCCCTGGGGAGGAAAGAGTCCATAATCATCAGGATCCCTGGGGAGCTCAGACCAGGCAAGGCAGCAGCAGGGTGCTGCTGGGGTGGTGGGAGCTGCAGCTTCGGTGAAGGCTCTGTCCATACAGAAGAGAGATGAGGTAGGAAATGACTTTTTCTCCTTCCAGGTCATCCCCTTTCCTGCACCACACAGAAACCTTCAGCCACATTTTCCCATGTTTCTCCTCCTGAAGGTGGTTTGGGTGTTTGGTTTATTTTTCTGCAGCTCTAGAGGCAAAAGGATGTTTCGTGGGAAAGAAGATCTGTGTTAAGGGCGCTCAGAGCAAAGAGTTCAAAGCACTGCAGCTGAGCTTGGTGGGTGAAACCTACTGCTCCAGGCACAGCGATGCAGGAAACAGCCTGGTGGCAGCAGCAGAGAACTGAGAAGAAATGGCTGAGTGGAAAGGACACGAGTGGAATGGACACCGGACATTCTCATCACTCCCACTGTCCCTCACTCAGCCTGCTTTTCTACTTGCATCCCCCTTAAGTGCTGCAGGAAAGGAGCTATGAGGAAGAGGAGCAGAACTCACCCATCACTGTGGTGCTGCTGAGTGGAAGTCGAGAGCCTGGGCAGTCTGTCCTGCTGCTCTCAACTCCATGCTGGCCTCTGCCCCTTTATACCTGGGACTGTCCCTAAACACTCCTCCTCTGCATGAGGAGCTCAGCTCCTCTGCTCAGGGTCGGAGTTAATCATTGTGTGCCCATCTGGTGGTGAAGCTCAGGGTGACACCAAGAGGTTATAAGTTTTATTTTCCTGAGAGAATAATAAAATCCTCCAAACCTCCCAGCTGTGGGGCATTGACCAGCTGTGAGATACTGGACCTGCCCAGGGGTGACACCTTTCTGGAGTCTACCAGCTGCTGCAGGGCAATAAGAGACCTGAAGGACGGAGGAAAAGCAAACAGAAGGGAAGGAGTGGGAACGCTGAGGGCACCTGGAAGATTTGTGTCATCTGGAGATTGAAGACTGTAAAACTTAATGGGCAATGGTTTGTCACCATTTCCCAGTTGCCAGCATGTCGTGGCACTTCTGCGATGGCCAGGGATCTGTCTCAGGCTGCTCCCCTGCAGAGAGCTGCCAGGAAATTGGCACAGATCCGAGCCTGATGCCTGTTTTGCCCCAGATCAGTAGAAGCTGAGGAATGAAGGCAACAGCCTGTCCTTTCCTGCTCTTATGAAAAGGAAAGATGTTTCACGCTCTGGTTTCACAGCTATGGGCCGGCTGTGCTCTGCAGACCAGATCCTGAGATGCAGTGTGGCCAGCAGAGCAAGAGAGGGGATTGTTCCCCTTTACTCTGCTCTGGTCCCCGACACCAGAAGGGCATAGAACTGCTGGAGTGAGTCCAGAGGAAACCACAAAGGTGACCCAAGGGCTGGAGCACCTTTGCCAGGTTAGGCTGAGGGAGCTGGGGCTGTTCATCCTAGGGAATAGAAGACTCCTGGAGGACCTTAGAGCTGCCTTCCAGTACCTGAAGGGAATCTACAGAAAGGCTGCAGAGGGACTTTGCCCAAGGGGATCCAGTGATAGTTCAAGGGGAGATGGTTTGAAACTGAAGGAGAGGAGGTTCAGACTAGACCTTAGGAAGAAGTTCTTCAGTGCAAGGGTGCAGAGACTCTGGAATCGATTGCCTGAAGAGGCTGTGGTTGCCCACTCCCTGGAGGTGTTCAAGGCCAGGTTGGATGAGGTCTTGAGCAACCAAGTCTGGTTGAGAGGCATCGCTGCCCCTGGCAGGGGGTTGGAGTAGATGAGCTCTGAGGTCCCTTCCAACCTGAGCCAGTCTGTGACTCTACATACTGATGTGTTTACATATGTATATATTTTATACTCCTATGTATGCACATCCCTGCTTCGGGAAAACTCTGTGATTACACTCGTTTCCGGTCAGTCTCTGCCTATGAACCGTGATAACTGGGGCAACCAGTGCTACTGACTGATAGTGAATATCTGGGATGTTTTTTCCCAGAGGGAACATGCTCAAAGCCTGAGTGTACCCTGGAATTCAAGCTGTGGCCAAGTGCTGCTGAGACAGGACCAGGGAAAGCAGAGGTAACCCTAACAACCACCCAAGGCTGCACCACCCTCATGCTAGTCCCCAGCACAGGTAAGGGGTGAAGATGCTGGCTGCTGCGCAGGGTGATGCTGTGTGCCAGAGTTTGGGCAGGGACACTGAGAATCTTAAGATCATCTAGCTCAAAGAAAGGGGCTGAGCTGCCTGCAGGAAGGGTTAGTGCTGGCTTTGGCACCTTAAATCCCTGGAGTAATCGGTCCTGACACCAGCAGCAGAGAGCATAGGGAAAGTGCCTTGTGTGTCAGTGCCAGGGTGCTGTCACCCTGTCAGGCTGTGCAGGGGCTGCTGTCCTCCTCTAAACCCTTGCCGGGTGCTGCAGAGACTAATCTCCTCCCATCTGGGCAACCAGCGAGCTCACAAGCTTTGCTTTATTGAAACCATCAGGCTCGGCTAAAATCTCTGGTCTCAGAGCAAAGCCCATGACTTCATCCTTGGAGCTGCCTCCTCGTAACCTCTGCGTTCACAGATCTATTAGGAAGCTCCCCGGGAGGGAAAACCCAGCTGCCAAACAAATCATACCTTCCCGGCAGAGAGGTGTGAGATGCTCAACAGGAACCCGAGCTGCCTGGAAGGGGAGAGGCAGGGGATCTTGTGCGGAGATTTTTCAAGCTCGTCCAGGCGCCAGCATGGCCAGATCCTCTGCTGGAGCCCATCGATGTAAATGCACCAGTTCCTGTGGAGTTCTGGTGCTCTGCTCCCACTGAGGGTTTCTCCAGAGCCTCTGTGTGTGGTAGGTAGGAAAGAGCCTGTGGTCCAATTGTGGGACTTCTAGTTTTCCTGATAACTAAAGGCAGATTTTGTTTTTAAATATTTGCAGTGAGCAACTCTATTTTAGCTTTAGAATTTCCCGTTTAATATTCCTCTAATGCCTGTGTGAAGCTCTGAGTTGCAGTTCATGATTTGAATCTTTATAGGCAATTAGCTGGAGAAATGCAGGTACAGATTAGCAGAGCTTGGGGTCGGAGGATTTGGGGAGGGAGAGAACCTACAGGCTGAGAGGTCTGCTGTAAGGCAGAGGGGAGAAGAGCCTCTATTACCTAGTTTCTTTAAAGATGCATCAGCACCAGTGGTGCAGGATCCAGGGATCATGTCAGCAGCCCCTAATTCAGGCTTGGTTGGACCAGAGGCCAGTTTTCAGTGTGAGCATCTCGAGCGCACATGTCCCTGTGCCCTGCACTTCATCTGCTGAACCCAACAGAACCTACACTGAGAAAAGGCACCCAGGGACTGGGACTCTCCTCCAAGCCTGGGTTCTGTGTTTCAGCCCCAGCAAGGGCAGAACCAGTCCTGAGTGTGACGTCTGCTGCTAGAAGATGCTGTGCAAAGGTCTCCTTTCTGGAGGATAGTGGGGTTTAAATCCCTGCTGCTGTGCCTGCAGAAGAGCAGGGGTTTGGCTGGAATTGCAGGGGCTGTTGTAAATCTGCTCCCTCTTGAGAGGGGACTGGAGGAAGAAAAATGAAATGTGAAACTTGTCTTATCTGTGCATCACTCCTGGTTTCAGAAGGACTTGGATGGGGGGATGAGATTTTCAGACTTAGGTCCTGTATTTCAACAACACTGAGGGGTTTTTTGTGTAAGAACCTAATTGTTGCTGGATCAAGTTTCCAGTTCAGATTTGTTCCCCTGAAGACTTGCAATCTCCAGCTACTTCAGAAGATGACACAAAAATCGACTAATCTGGTTCCATGAATTATTGGGTTTTATATCCCTCATCCCAGACCTGGTGAAAACTCTGCTGCTGCTGTATCAGAAATGAGAACAACTTCTGGCTCCCACAGTTTTCACTGGCTCAGATGTTTCCTCTCCATGAACTGCCAGTCCTAAAACCTTCTTCATCCTTTGGGCTTTCTCCATGCCCAGTTTCATCCACTTTTCTGCCACCACAGGAGAAAACCGAGTACTTGGGGTTAATTCTTCAAGGGAAGATGTTTCAGTCTACTCTTGTGTGATTTGAAAGAACTTACAGTGACCAAAGATGCAGGGGGAAAGAAGGGGTTACCTATGCTGTTGACCATGGGTAAAACTGCTAGGTAGTTGGGCAGGTCAACAGTTTGTCTTGGCCTTGGAGATCTGCTGCTGAAGTTACTACCATCTCCTCTGACTTTGTCTGCAGTCAGGTGTGTGACAGTCCCAGTGCTGCAGCAGACACTTGCTTGTTGAAGGTACCAAGGTGAAACCCAGACTACCTAAGATGCTCCACATGCTGGTCATCAATCTCCAGCTGTTTTGCCATGAAGCATCTCACTGCAACAATAGGAGCAGCGTGGACACCTCCACAGACCTGAAATGAGGGCTGGCTCTGCTGCTCACAGGTTTTTTTGGGCAAGTCTGCTGTGCAAAGCTTCCTGTTTCTGTGGCATGGCCATGCTGTCAACATGTAAGTAATCACTTTCATACTTGAGGAGCTGCATGGTCGCCAAGGTGTTGTATCTGATGGGCAACAGATGGCTGCTTCTCCCAGCTTTGCAGCACTGTGTTATTGCTGTTATTTGCTCTGGCTCGACACTGCCAGTGAGAGGAGGAGGGGCAGGTGCTGATGCTGCCTGTGGGATGAATGGCACCTACAGCCTTCCTTTGGCTTTGGGGGGGTCTGTTTTAAGTTCCCAAATAATGCCCAGAGCTCTCAGATCCAGCATATCTCCTCAGAAATGGTATCACATCTCCTGCTGTCTAAATGTCTGGTTTGCTCAGCCTGCCTTTATCCAGACGCAGGGGTGCTGGGCTGAGGCAGGGCTGGAGTGTTTCTCACATGTCCCTGTGCCTGCCCGGTGCTACAGAAGATAAAACAGCCTGTGGGTAGGATGAGATCCATGTCTGCTGAGGAAGCTTCTCCTGAATATGACAAGCTTTGGCTTTGCATCAGCTGTAAGAGCTTGGGGACCAGGCAGGGAGTCATGTCTCCTGTGGTGTTCAGGGTCTGCTGGTTTGGTTTGCTTGATGGAGAGAGTGAGGAGATGCCTCTGACTCTGCTCCAGTGCTGCTGCATCCTTTTTCCTTTTGAAAAAGTGCTGTGCAGCCTTAAGCTTCCACTTCGATACCCTCCAGGAAGCCTGGTTTAATGCCTCATCTGAAGGACAAGATATGAGCCATTAAAAGCATTTTTTAGGAGTCTGGAGGTGACCTATGGGGCTCTAGGAGGCTGATTCCCATGTAGCAGCAAGCAGCTAGTCTGTACCTGCTGTCTCGGAGCTGACAAGCGGCTTGACGCAGCAGCTCTGCCTGCTGAGGAGAGCTCTCTGCTAATCCTAGCTGGTTCAGGGAGCTCCCAGGGGAGCTGCTGAAAAGTGAGCTGTGAGCACAGTCATGCCTTGGAGAGCCCAAATTCAACCCTGACCCAGAACCAAGTGTTTCCTGCTGACCGTCCTTAAGCAGCCCCTGACAGTGCTTTAAGCTCTTTGCCCCATGCTTCACTATTGAACTCTGCAATTGTCCTCTGCACAGTCTTTCATCTGTCCACAGCAGGACTCAGTGTCTGCAGACAGGGAGCTGGGTAATGACTGGATGGAGGCTGCAGGATGACCTTCCTCATCTTAGGTAGGTCACAGATCTGATGGTGCAGATGGCCACCTGAGTGCTCCTTGCATTGCTGTGGCCATGGCAGACCTGAATGTCACAGAATCACAGACCATTAGGGACTGGAAGGGACCTCGAAAGATTGTCTAGTCCAATCCCTCTGCTAGAGCAGGATCACCTAGACCAAGTCACACAGGAACACATCCAGGTGGGTTTTAAACATCTGCAGAGAAGCAAATTCAGTGTCCCCAGCATAGCTGCTCTGGAGGTGGCTCAGTCTCTTTCCGTCTAGTTACTGCTGGGATCACAGTTGCCAAACCAGCTTTAAAAATGCCTCTGCCCTTTACTGTGGGTTCTGTGACACATGGGAGCTGTTGGGTCTCCCATCTCTCTTACTTAGACCCACACCTGAAAGATCTGTCCCCTTCCTAATCCTACCATAGAATCACAGGGTTGGAAGGGACCTCCAAAGGGTGTCTAGTCCAACCCCCCTACAACAAGCAGGGCCATCTCTAACCACACAGACTTCCCAGAGCCCCATCCAGCCTGATCCTGAATGGCTCCAGGGATGGGGCCTCCACCTCCTCTCTAGGCAGCCTGTTCTAGGGACCCCCTCCCTCAGATTCAAAAACTTTTTTGGGATAAGTCAATGTTTTCTGTCCCTTTGCTGCAAGGTGAGGCACAGACAGTTTGTTTTGGCAGGAATTCGGGTTTTACAGCCTCCAGGAGATTGAGATCATCACAGGAGATGTATCCCCCTCAATGTTTGCGTGGTTCAGACATTAGAGCTAGATGATGGGAGAACAGGCACAGCCTGCCCAGGGAGGGGGTTGAGTCACCACCCCTGGAGGTGTTGAAAAGAAGGGTAGATGTTGCTTATGGGAAACAGGGTTTAGTGGTGCTGATAGGTTTGACTAAGTAAAGCTTTGAGTTGATGATCTTGAAGGTCTCTTCCAGCCAAAACTGTTCTATGATTCGATGACATGCCAGCTCAGGGCTGTAATTTGGCTCCATGGAGATACCGAAGCCTTGTCTGTGCTAATACTTGCAGTAATAGGTATTAAATTGGCTCATGTAGGCACAGCCCCAAAGGGCAAGAAAACAACTTCCCATCTCCTTTTTAACCTCTCTCTTTCCAAGCCAGCCTCTTCTCACACTCAAGGCACAGCTTGCCTTTACTGCTGTTGGTGTTGTGCTGGTGCCTGAAGGTCCTTGCTCACATGGCAGCTTGCTGAGCTGAGTGTGTGTTTGGGGAAGGAGATCACAGAGAAGGGTTTGAGTGCCATGTAGACAAAACAGCAAAAGGAGAGATCATCTCATTTTGCAAAGCAAGGAGCTGGCTGGGGCTTTGTGGTGGTTAAGTTCAGATGGGACGTGGCTGTGGTCCCCAGTGCTGTGGAGGGAGCTGCTTGGTCGTAAAACTCTCTGCATGACAAGCAGCCCCCAAAACATTGCCTCGACATACCCAGCTATAAAACACCTCATTGAACCCACTCGTGTTCCTGGAGTAGCTTCCCAGGGCAGAAAGAAAAGGCTTGTCTGGGCTACCGGTGGCCATAGCCACAACATGAACTTGCCTCTTCTGAGCCAAAATCTGATTTGATTTGCCACGTAACTCTCAGGAAGCAGTTTTTCCAACCCGGCATGTTCGCCTCTGCTGCAGTCTGTTCGGGGAGAGGCATCCACAGTGCCTTGCTGACAGGTGGGTCTCACCCTGCTATAGAGCAGCGCTGCTCCGGCTTTGTGATTCCTCAGGATGAAAAGGCTTTTATGCAGCCTCTCTAAACAACAAATGACCATGTCACAGACTCTTGTCATCATCCAAGTCAGCCTTTGAAAAGCTGAGCACTTTGCCCGTGGTCTTTTGTAGGCAAAACAAAAAGAAGAGGCATCTTTCTACAGCCTCTGGAAGAAAAACCTCCAAGAGCTGCTGAAGTGCTGCTTGAGTGGAATCTCAGATGAGAGGTTTCCTGCAAGCCTGGCTCCCCAGCGGTTCAGGAGCTGATGCATCTGATCAAGCATCAGCTTTGATACTGCATCATCAGATGAACACTGTCAAAGAAAGGAGAAAAAATATCCGAGTCGATCGGGGTGAGCTGGATCAAGCTGAACCCAGCTCAGATGTGCCTGTCTCATGGTGGGCTTCTGCATTTTAAGCATCGTTTTAAAATGTCCCATTCAAACGTTCCTTCCAGAGTCCTCTCTTAGCAGGAGAAATGGGCCCCAGCTCCTTGGTCACATCCAGGGCTGAATGTGCATCGCCAGCACAAAGGCATCTGCAGCTGGAGCCCTGTTGTGCCCAGATTAGGAGGTCTCCAAAGCGTGAGTGTCTCTCAGTTTCTCTTCTAGGTTGGGCTCATTTCCAAGGTAAATGCAAGTGTTCGCGGATGGGCTGTGGAAAGGAATTCCTGGCCCACTCTGGGGAAGAGGAGAGAGGTCTGGGGAAATGTTATTCCAAATTCCTGGCTTGACTGACTATTCTTGTCTGTTCCAGGGGCTGTGCCCCCAGCGGGGCAGCACTGAGTGATTTCAGCAGTGCATTAAGAGCCAGAGGAGTACGTTGGGTGTTCTTCTCAGCAGGACCTCATTCTGAAGGATCTTTTAACTGCTGCCTTTCTGGGTTTGATGGCAGCTTCCTGAATGAACAGATTGTGGGGAAACCCTGGACCATTCTGTCTGCAGTGTATGATGGCTGAACATAAAACTTACGCACCTGACTTGTCCCTGCTTAACAGGGTGACCAGGAAAGAGCCCTTTGATGCTCCTTAGGAGAGCAGAGCTCTCCTAATCGCTCAGAGCAAGGATGGAATACCCCAACAAAGGTGCTTCATTAGCATAACAACAAGGTCCCCTTGGTCATCTTATCTAGGCTACTGGACATGGCTTTCAATATAGGAAGGAAGGAAGGAAAGGTCCCACAAGCTGTCCCCAAATGCTGTGGAGTCTGCACATGAGGGACCTGAAGCCAAGTCTTCGCAGTTTTTCTGTACTTACTGCAAACTCTTAGGAGAAAGTCATTTAGAAATGCCAGTCAGTGGGGAGAGAGAAGGTGCTGGTCTGGCACGGATCAAGGCTTGGATCAACTCCTGCCCAGGTCAGATCACTCTGTGTGCTCTGAACTGTGCTCCTGGCTATGTCCAGGAACAGAACCCCATGTCCTCTGTGAGTTTTAAGGCGCTTGGTCTGCACGTGTGGAGCTGGTAATAGCACAGGCTAGCTGTTGTGCTGGTGGTCGTGGCCCTACCTTCAGTAGCTGTGTGGTCTGTTGGGGTTCAGGTCAGATATGAGGTGTGCTGGGGAGCTCTGGTTGTGTCTCTGGCCACCACAGCACTTCTTGCTGAGCCACCTGAGCTTGCTCTCAACGGAGGTGGGCTGAAGTCTGGAAAGCAGGGCAGCTCTGATGACCAAGCAGGTGCTTGTGTGCAGGGCTGGTGTGACTGCAGCACACACAGCCTTCCAGTCTTTTCCCTGCCACCACTGGTGTCCATGTTAAGCCCCAGCACTCCTGGCTAGTAGAAGTCATGTAACTCCCTGGTTGCTTTGCTCAGACCTTTCCATGGGATGATAAAGTGCTGCCCCAAGTTTGGAGCTGTTCAGTCTGGAGAAGTGGAGGCTCCAAGGAGACCTTATTGTGGCCTTCCAGTATCTGAAGGGGGCCTACAGAAGAGCTGGGGAGGGACTTTTTAGGATATCAGATAGCGACAGGACTAGGGGGAATGGAGCAAAGCTGGAGCTGGGTAGATTTAGACTGGATGTGAG
>JAOXOE010033484.1:0-10187 GCA_028565055.1 Phoeniculus purpureus
AAGAAGTTCCTTCTTATATTGATGTGGAACCTCCTATGTTCCAGCTCACACCCATTGCCCCTTGTCCTATCACTAGACGACATTGAGCAGGGCCTGGCTCCATCCTCCTGACACCCACCCCTCACATATTTATAGACATTAATGAGGTCACCACTCAGTCTCCTCCAAACATCAATGTGCTTCATGACAATATTTCAAGGGCAGAAAAGCTTTAAAACTATTTTCCAGTACAGAAGCTGTAGGTTTTTCCAAACTCCTTGGCTAGCATGTGCCAAGGACCACTGTGAGTCCAGAGTATGAAGTGTCAACACTGTGGAAGAGCTTCTTTCATCCTGGACCACGCACGTACAATTTCACAAAGCTAGCGAGACCGTTTTGCCCAAGACATCCCGTGTGCTGGAGGATTAAGTGCTGTTTACCTTCTGATTTTTCCTTTCTCTGCTTACAGAAAGAAATGTCTCCTGTGCAACAATCTTCTTATGATAGCAGCATCATCGATCATGGGCTTCAGCAAGATGGCCCAGTCCTTTGAGATGATTCTAATTGGACGCTTCCTGTGTGGGATAAGTGCAGGTAAGGGATTTCTCCCACAGGTCAAGAGGCTTTCCTAAAATACTGCACTGTTACTCTCATTATCCGAAGCAAGTAACCAACCTTCACTAGGAAAATAAAGTCAGTGATCCTCTGTCGGAAGATCTTCTGTAACACCCAGCAGCAAAGAGCATAATTACTACCAGTTTCACAGCTATCAGACAAAATTCAGCTGTCCCAAGTGCATAAATGTTCAGAGCTGTCGGCTGTTTGGATATCAGATGAAACAAGGGCTTTTTCCTCCGATGGCAAAGTATGTCTGACATCGTCTTGAGTGCGTCTTGTGTCGTCTTGAGTGCGTCTTGAGTGCGTCTCGTGTCGTCTTGAGTGCGTCTCGTGTCGTCTTGAGTGCGTCTTGAGTGCGTCTCGTGTCGTCTTGAGTGCGTCTTGAGTGCGTCTCGTGTCGTCTCGAGTGCGTCTTGAGTGCGGCTCGTGTCGTCTTGAGTGCGGCTCGTGTCGTCTTGAGTGCGTCTTGAGTGCGTCTCGTGTCGTATTGAGTGCGTCTTGAGTGCGTCTCGTGTCGTCTTGAGTGCGTCTCGTGTCGTCTTGAGTGCGTCTCGAGTGCGTCTCGAGTGCGTCTCGAGTGCGTCTTGAGTGCGTCTTGAGTGCGTCTTGAGTGCGTCCCGTGTCGTCCCGTGTTGTCTTGAGTGCGTCTTGAGTGCGTCTTGAGTGTGTCTCGTGTCGTCTTGAGTGCGTCTTGAGTGCGTCTTGAGTGTGTCTCGTGTCGTCTTGAGTGCGTCTCGTGTTGTCCCGTGTCGTCTTGAGTGCGTCTCAAGTGCATCTCGTGTCGTCTCGATTTTGGTTAACAGTACTGGGAGTTACATGGTACGTGATTTAAAACTGGTGCTCCTGTGATGCTCCTGAGAACCAGGCTGTTCAGTCGAGGCCATGGCCATTCAGTTTTGACTCTGAGCACGCTGTGGCTGTGTTCTACAAGAGCGTTCAGCCTGTTCCAAAGCAGCAAGTCTTTGAGGTGAGGACGAAGGCCTGGGCATGATCAACGAGATCACTCCTGGCAGGCAGACTGCAGTGGTCTCACTGTGCCTTGTGTTTGTCTCCCACCCAAAAATCGCCTTTCCATTCATTCCCTTTGGGAGTTCACTGGGCTGCCTGTTTCGATCGACTACATTGGAAATTAACATCATTTTTTCAGACAGTCAGGGCTGTACGTCGCTTCCCAGACATACTCTTGTTTTGACAAAGTACAGCTGGACAACCGCTGTATTTTGAGAGCCTGGGAGGCACTGCCCCTGCTGCGATCCAGCACCTGTATCACGCCTCGTGCAAAGACCAGTTTTGTGTTAAAGCAGTTGCAGGTCTCTGTTGCTCTGCTGTCGGGTAAAGCCAGAAGAACAACGTGTTGCTTTCTAAACAGTTAAAAGGGGCTGTGGAGACCATATCAGGAGAAAGCTCTTCTTCCCACACGGGCTTTCAGAATATCTGAGTTAATATTTCCAGCTGTCGATGAGGTATCTAATGTCAACTTTACCTGAAATCACCAAGATTATCTGCTGTGGGTCAGCCAGACTGCTCTTCTGTAGCATCACCTCAGAAGAGGATGAGATTGTGTGGGTTAACCACAAGCAATTAATTGCTAGAGGGTGTTGGGTTCTTCAGCACTTGCACACTCTGTGTTTACAATGTGCTAGGGCTCACAAGAGATGCTGTGATGAGGCTACACCTGCATCCCAAAGAGATCAGGAAGCTGCGGTGGGCAAAAGGACAGGGATCAAATGTTTTGTAGAAAAGGGTTAGAAATTCTAGTACTGAACTGTCTCCTGCATGGGTTGAAGCATGAGAAACACTTTGGTGCGTGAGGCTGTTACGTTCCTTAGTGACAATTATTTACGGACAACTTTATTCCCAGTGGTTATGAACGTCTCCCTTCTCAATTCTCTCCTTGCCTCAAGGGCTTTGTGTTCCTCTACATCATCAATACACTGGGGAGATTTCCCCTAAGAAGCTTCGTGGATTTGCAAACGCTACTTCTTCTATCTTTTGGACGCTGGGAAAAGCCATGGGGCAAATTGTAGGACAAAGGTAGGAGGATGCAGTTTATTTCCCGTTCAGTTCATTTTAGGATCCCCTTTACCTTCTGCTTCTTCCTCTGCTTTTCCATCCATTCTTTTCTCTCCTCAAAACCAGTGCAACCAACTTGCATCCCACGCACATGTTTTGTCCCCACCAGGGAGCTGCTGGGCAGCCAGTCTCTGTGGCCCGTGTTGATGGCTTTCTCTGCTCTTCCTGCACTGGTCCAGCTGCTCACTCTGCCCTTCTTCCCTGAGTCCCCACCGTATCTCCTCATGCAAAAAGGAGACCAGGAAGGCTGCAAAAAAGGTAACCAAGGGCTCCAGGTTGGGCTCATGTGGCTTGCAATTAGTTTGTGATGTCTGCTCTCCCCATTTGGAAAAAACCCCAGGACAAAGTGTCCCCTTGCTCGTTACCTAGAGGACTCTGTGAATTCCTTCTAAGCCCCTTTTTGTTGTGGTCGCCATACAGGGCATGGAACTTCCCTCTGAGGTTCCACCTCACAAACCCTTTTGCATTCAGTTGACACCACCTGAGTAGTCAGTTTGGTGATAAATGATGAAGAGCTGTTTGCGCTGCAGAGCCCCACTGGGCACCCCTCAGCTCTGTTTGTCGCTGTACCCTGTCACTCCCTGCGAGAGGGAGGGACGAAAGTGGACCCGTGGGTAGGGAGGGAAGCATCGTGTCCTAGGTCCCTCTGTGCAGGAGGGAACCAGGGCTCTAGAACGACTTATAGGACATCCCTGCCTCCCAGCAGAGGCGCAGCCCATACGTGCTGAGCTGCCAGACACCTGCATCACCCACCCAACAAACTTCTTCTGCAGTTAAAATCGGAGACAAATTAACATGGCAGGTCTCGCTCTCCTTCTCCTCCACAGCCATAAGGCAGCTTTGGGGTGAAGGCCAACACCAAGCAGACATTGATGACATCATGAAAGAGAAGGCAACAATGAAAAACACCAAGATCTTGAGTGTCCTGGAGCTAATCAGAGAACCAGCTTTCCGTTGGCAGCTCTACCTGATAGTTATTCTGACCGCCACAATTCAGCTGTGTGGCATCAATGCAGTTGAGTGTTTCCCCCACCCCGAAGTCCCAAAACACTTACTGACAACCTTCAGAGAGACGCAGTGGCTCCCAGGAGCTCCCTCTGTTGTTCTCAGGCTTCTCAGGCACACCTCGCTGTCTGCCAGCCCTCCTGCAGGAGCTGCAGCAGCAGCAGTCTGCAAAGCTTGGCCAGGCTCCTCATGTGAGCTCCCTCCTGGTCATTGCTGGAGTTACCTTCAGCAGCAGTTAGGATCATCTGTCAGCCATTGCAAGGCCCCAGAAGGGACCCTTACAAATGAGCCCTCCCCATACAGGCAAAACCCACCGTGCAGTTTAACGCTACTGCTCTCTGCAGCTGCTGCTTGCTGGCCCCCGACTCGAGCCATCCTCAGGCGCTGGGCTGGCAGCTCACTCTGCCTCTAGAGCTGGTCAGCCGGCATGCTCCCTGCTCTGGCAGCGTCTGCCTCTTCCTCCAGCAGCGCTGCTCTGGGATGGCTTTGAAGCCACAGCTTTGAAATTGTCAGCGTGGTTCTTCTGCCCCTCACTGAATGACACAGCAACGTCTGCAGAGGACATAGCTGGGTCTAGCACGGCTTAACCTCTGTCATCTCAGCGTGTCTCCAAACAGAGGCAGAGATACTTGAAGAGATGCTTGTTTTACCCCCTCACAACTGAGTAAGACATGCTCTTCCTCGGAAAGGAGAGTCTATCCTTTTATGTCATGGGGGCCATCCCACTGCCTTTGTGGATGGCCTGCAGAGGTGATGATACACCTGGTTCTGAGAGCACCTCAGTCAGGACTCTGCAATCCTGACCACGCTGCAGCAGCTGGAGGTCCTTTTGTCCCAGCATTTGCTCTGTTATGAAATCAGTCGATGTTTTACAGTGGTTTAGGCTGGCAGAAAGTGAGTGCAGAACCCCAGCTCGCTCAGAGTCTGAGCTGCTCCAGGGTTAGCAGCTGCTCCCCGGGCAGTGTCACATAGGTGCAGGTGAGGAATCACTTCTCTTACTGTTTTATGGGTTGGGGTTGTTTTTTTTTCCAGATCTATTTTTATGCTTTTGAAGTCCTCCAGGCAGCTGGCTTTGATGAAAGGATGGTCTCCTATATGACCCTCTGTCTCGGACTCTCTGAACTTGTAGCTGCTGTGGTCTGTGTAAGTGACACTACTGTGGGGAAGGGTCACAGTTTGCTCTTCGGGTGCAGACACCGGTGTGATTTCTGTTCTCCAGAGCTCCATCATTGAGCGACTGGGCAGGAAAGAGCTCCTCAGAGGAGGTTATTGGATCATGGGCTCCCTGCTAGCTGGCATCACCATAACTCTCTCCCTGCAGGTAAGGGAATTCTTATCCTGGCTGATTTTTCTCTCTATCGGTAACTTCCATTCACAGGCAGGGCCATGCTGCAGAGAAAGGACATGAGCCTTACAAGAGCCAGACTAACTTCTCTGGTAACAGATTACTCTCTGGGAAACAAGTATCTTAGAGACCAAGCTTGGCCCTGTAGAGAGTCACAGAATCACAGAACATTAGGGATTGGAAGGGACCTCGAAAGATCATCTAGTCCAGTCCCCCTGCCACAGCAGGGTCACCTAGACCAAGTCACACAGAACACATGCATCACTTCAATGTAGTGTTGGGGTATCTGATTTAGGGGTGACCGTGTAGAGTAGGGTTGATGGTTGGACTTTTCCAACCTGGATGATTCTATTATGTCAGCTATTACGATGAGTCACTGTCTGTATCTCAGCTACCCAAAAGACACCCTCGCACGCCAGTGGCACTGCGACTTGGTTGTTCATCATGTACTTCTCCACTCCCCAGCAACAGATGCTCATTCTGGACAGCCTTCAAGGCGGCCTTACAGAGCACTTGAAACTATTTGGTTTAATTTTATTCCCTTTGTTGATTATTTTCTCTAAACGTTCTATCCTTGAGGATTTGGCTAAGTTATGACCATTAAAAAATACACGGCAAGATGTAGCCTCTGTTTTCCATTTAAACAAACTTTAGCACAAATAAACCCCGAAGGATCGAATACACCTTCCACTTGTCCAATTCTTTCCCCATGAATGCTGCTTTCTGTCCGGGCAGCCTCCCCTCCCCTTGTAGAGTAATTATTAAAACCAAATGTTTCTTCAAATACGGATTTTTCTTGCTCCTAGAATTAAGAGGACGGCGATTGCCTTACCTTCCTGTTTGTCCACGTTCTGTCACCAGTGTTACAGAGTCTCCTTCTCTGGAGAGGTTTCAAACCCACCTGGCCATGTTCCTGTGGGACTGGATCTAGGGGAATCCTGCTGTGGCAGGGGGATGGGACTGGGTGAGCTTTGGAGGTCCCTTCCAATCGCTATTGCTCTGTGTGTGTGTCTCTCTCTCTTGCCTAAGCCACCCTGAAAATCTTGGTCTTGATGCCACATGCCAATAACACACCACTTTGTATTTATTGCTAATCTAGACTCACTCTGCCCACTGAGAATTCTCATAACCTAGAAATTTGGAGAAGATTCAAATACCAATCTTTATAAAAACAGAAACCACAGCTTCAGAATCACGTCTGTGTTTTCCTCGACTATTCAGCACAGACCCAGGAAAGGTTGGCACCTTGGGCTCCAAGCAGTGGTTACTCATTTTGCAGCAGATTGAGGGTCAGTGTGACAGTGTTGGAGAAACACCACTGACAATGAAACAAAGAAATCCAACTTCTTCCTATTAATCACAATTATTTCTGACACACAGAGTCACTATAAAACCCTCTGACAAGCTCCAAAGATATAATTATCTATACTGCTCCCTCCATAAAACTGCTGCCTTACTGAGGGTGGACCCATTAATCACACAAACCCAAGGACCTGCTCCCCTCTTGTCACCAGGAAATACGAGAGGAGCTCAGAGAAGGGTGGAACGGGAACAGGTCACTGCTTGGAGAAGCTGGCACAGCCCCTCCTGGCCTCCCCCACCATCCCAGCTGGTCTTGCAGAACAGCTATGGGGTCCCACAGGAAGAGCTGGCAGATGGAAAGGAGGGTGACTTACCCAGGACTGAAGAACCAGAAGGACTAAGTTGCCACAGACCTGCCATCACACCTGGCTCTGGAAAGGAGACACTTCACTGGGGTGAGGCACCCTCCTGAGGAGGGCAGAGGGCCCTATACACCATCCTGACCCACTTCACAGGGAGGTTTGCTGCCTCCCTGGGGCACAGGTTAGGGATGTGATGGACAAACTTCCCACCCTAGTAAACCCCTCTGCTCATTACCCTCCATTAGTTTTTCAGGTGGGTAGTGATGGGGTTACTAGGAGAAGCCCAAAACCAATGAAAAGAGATTTCAGAGCCCTGGAATCCCTGCTTAAGGGATCAGAAGTGCAGATTCTCTTCTCTATCCCTTCACTAGCAATCACAAGTGAGGAGATGAACTGCAAGAGCCATCAGGTGAGCTCATGGCTTCAGGACAGGTGTTACAGGCAGGGCTGTGGGTTCTTCAGTCATGGACTGCTATGTGAGATGCCTGGCCTGCAGACAACAGGTGGGGTGTACCTGTCCCTCATGGGGAAAAGGATTGGGGGCAGGAGTTAGCAGGGGTCACTGACAGAGCCTTAAATGAGATATGGAAGGGAAAAGGTCTTGCTAATGAGAACCTTGGGTGTAGTAGCCCAACGCTTGTGAGGCAGAGCGGCATCGCAGATAGCCAGAAGGTCTACCACCCCTCAACACTGAGAGCCCAGTGCTCAGCTCCCTCTCTGAAACGTTTCTCCACCAACACACGCAGCAGGGGAAACAAACAGGAGGAGCTGGAGGCTGCAGTGCAACAGGAAAACTACGATATGGTGGCCATCACGGAAACCTAGTGGGACGGCTCCCACCGCTGAAATGCTGCGGTTGAGAGGTACAAGCTTTCCAGAAGGGACAGATGGACGTCTAAGCCTACTTCTACGCACAGAAAGTGGCATCAGAATTGAATGCCACGTGTCAAGTGCCTTTTAAAACACACACAAATCCCTTCTTGCTTCCCCAGTCATCTCCCTCTGCCTGTCAGCCATCATCTTCTGCCTCTTCTTCCTTTTTGGAAGTCTTCATCTCACACTTCTCTTCCCCTTTGCCAGCCTTTTCTCTCTCCAAAGTCTTCCATTTGCTCCCTCTCCTGCTCTGCTGTTCACGTTTGCTTTTGCCTACAGTGTTCTCAACACCACTTGAGCAAACGTGAGCTGAATGGGTACCACAGGCACTGGCCACGGCTATTGTGTCGGGCTAAACAATGCTTTGCTTTTCCTTTGCTGCTGCCTGGAACAACACATCGCGCTCAGATTATTCCCACTTCATACAGCTGTTGTTTCAGTTAATAGAAAGCAATTTCCTATTGATTGCAGAAGTGAAAAAGAGGAGAGAGGAAAAGTTCTAAAACCAATTTAAGGGGGTAGGGAATGAGAAAACAGCCTGGCTCCATACCAGCACACACTGCCTGCACGCATGCAGAGGGACAGTATCGTTTAGGAGCTCAGGCAGACAAGCAGCAGGAGAAACAGTTTTTATTCCACAAAGGCTAAATGTCCTTTTGAACTCACCTTCTATTTAATCAGCTAAGTTAAGGAACAGCCCTAGTATCCTCACACAAGTCACCCATCTTTCCCCCAAAGCTGCTCTTCTCTCAGTTTTCATCCTTGATTAGAGTCATAGAATCATTCAGGTTACAAAAGACTCCTGGGATCATCAAGTCCAACCATCAACCTACTCTACAAGGTCACCCGTAAACCAGATCCCTATCACAGAATCATTCAGGTTAGAAAAGACCCCTGGGATCATCAAGTTCAACCATCAACCCTACTCTACACATCACCCAACACCACATCTAAGCAACTTCTAAACGCATCCAGGGATGGGGACTCAATCAATCACCACCCTGGGCAGCCCATCCCAGGGCCTGACCACTCTCTCTGGGAAGAATGTCTTCCTGATGGCTAATCTAAATCTGCCATGTTAAACCTTGAAGCTCTTCCCTCTGGTTCTGCCACTAATTACCTGTGTGAAGAGACCAGCACCAGCATCTCGAAAGTGTCCTTTCAGATGGCTGTAGAGTGTGATGAGATCTCCCTTCAGCCTCCTTTTCCTCAAACTAAACAGCCCCAACTCCCTCAATCTCTCTTCATTAAATTTATTCCCCAAGCCCTTCCCCAGCTTCGATGCCCTCCTCTGCACTTGCTTCAGGAATTGGATTCAGGAACCAGAGTTGGGAGTGTGTAGATTGGGACTGAGAGAAGAATGGACAGAGTCCTCCTTGGATGCTGCCATTGAAAGAGAGAGGCTGACTCCTGTGGTCCCTCAGCTTTAAACCAAATACCACCTATACCACAGAATCCCAGCACATTAGGGATTGGAAGGGACCTTGAAAGAACCTCTAGTCCAAGCCCCCTGCCACAGCAGGGCGACCTAGACCAAGTCGCACTGGATATGGGATGAAACATCCCGTCGGTCAGCTGAAGGTCATCTGCCCTCTCCCTCTTCCCTGCAGGTGCAGCCTCTCACTTCCTGCACACATTCTGGGCACAAGATTTATAGAATCATAGAATCATTAGGGACTGGAAGGGACCTCGACAGATCATCCAGTTCAATCCCCCCACCACAGCAGGATCACCTAGATCCAGTTGCACAGGGACATGGCCAGGTGGGTTTCAAACGTCTCCAGAGGAGGAGACTCCACAACCCACCCCAGGCAGCCTGTTCCAGGGCTCTGTGTCTCACACTGTAGAGACTATTTCCTTATTTCTAAGCAAAACTAGAATTGTTTAGGTTGGAAAAGGACCCCAAGATGGTTATGTCCTACGATTAATCTAAAGTCACTTGATTGTTCTGTACCACCTGGAGGGGATGTCTTGTGGGAGATGTGGCTCATGCAGCAGAGATACAAACTTTTAACAGCCAACAGCACTAATTAAACTTTCAAAACACTTTAGACAGTGTGGAGACAAATCTGTGTACAGCTTTGACAGAATGGCTGCGTGAAGTCTTCAGATGATGCTTGATCTGCCGAGTCTACACCAATTTAAACTCTTTGGCCATCTCTCTGCCACCTGATTTTCTTCAATAGTTTCTCAACTCAGTAGTTTTCTGACTGCATCGACCACATTGACAAATCTCACTGAAATCTTTCTTAACCAAACTTCATTATGGATTCCCATCAAGGATTTCATGTGGGTGTAAGTGTGTGCAAACTTCATTCGCCGCTTCTGTACTTCCAGACAAGCAATCAACATGGAAAAAGGCATCGCAACTGTAGTGAGAAAACACTACACTGCAGCAAAACAAACTGCAGCTGAGACATGCAACATGACAACACCACCCTGCGATTTTCCCTCTGAAGTTACAGAAAATAAAACTGGGTGACAAAAGATCATCCAGTCCCATCCCCCCACCACAGCAGGATCCCCTAGATCCAGTTGCACAGGAACAGCCCGGGTGGGTTTTAAATGTCTCCAGAGAAGGAGACTCCACAACCCCCCTGGGCAGCCCCTGCCAGGGCTCTGGCACCCTC
>JAOXOE010033485.1:0-10184 GCA_028565055.1 Phoeniculus purpureus
AAATCAGTGATGATAGGACGAGGGGAAATGGCCTCAAGTTGCGTCAGGGGAGGTTTAGATTGGATGTTAGAAGGAAGCTCTTTACTGAGAGGGTGGTTAGATACTGGAATGGATTGCCCAGGGAGGTGGTGGTGTCACCATCCCTGGAGGTAAGGAGCGAGTGGGTACAGCGCTTAGGGATCTGGTCTAGCAGTTAGATACTAGGATAAAGGTTGGACTCTTATGACCCTGGAGGTCCTTTCCAGCCGTGATGATTCTGTAACTGCACTGGACTGATTATACTTGTAAATGCACTGGAGTTTTACCTAGAGCAATGAGCCAAAGTGGGTGCTTGTTGTTTTGGAATAAACTTAATTAAAATTTTTTTCAAAGGCTTTTTTGGTAAACCTGTTAAATCAGTTTGGGAGCTGATTTGTAGGGGACTGTTGGTTAAGGATGAAGGATGTTTTTCTCTTGGTACTGCTTCTACAGTTGTTCAGGCTCCCTGTGCCTTTAGCAATTGCCTTATGCCACAGAGGTGGAGTGGCTGGGAAACCTCCAGCTCAAGAGGATTGTCTGAGAGAACAGTGACTCTGTGTGTGTATATCTACATGTAGGAGGAAGAGAGTGGCAGGAAAGCAGCACTCTGTATTAATTAGTGAAAACCATGCACTTACTTGTGTGTAGGCTGATTACTTGTGAGCTTGAGGGAGACAAGATTCCAGTATGGAGTTCTCTGTGTAGTCACTTTTTCTTATGTGGAGAATTAGTTTTTTATACATTGCCTTTATCAGCCTCTATCAGGCACTGTCTGAAGATATCTGAGTATGTTTTTCATCTTTTTAACTCTGCTAAATGTAGTTGACAGGAATTCTGATGGACAGGTGAAGTGGATCAGGATTTTAAAAACACCTGGCTTTTGTTTGTACCACCTTAGGAGACTCACTGAGAGAGGCCAATGTTTGGCAATACATTGTTTTTTCAAGGTGTGAAGTTGATCTTGTTTTCTTCTGTTTTGACAGCTGTCAGGCTGTTAATAGCAGCTGTTATAGCTCTCACCACTGTTGTTTGTTTGGGACACTTTGTTTAAATCAGCTTATCACCTTAAAGCACATTTCATAGCTAATTCTCAGAACTGCTTCTGTCACTGTCCTGTGGCATAATAGCTGGCCTTGGTGTGTAACTTGCTCGTTTGCTGTGTGCATTCAGAGCTCTTCAGTGCATGCTGTCAGTTGTTTACTTTGTTTGCTCTAACACTTCATCTCTTGACATATGTACAGTGCTGTGCTGGAGGGATGCAGGGCAGGCTTCAAGGTATAGGCTGACATATGGTAAGGTGAAAGAGCTCTACGTTCTGAAGCACCAGAACACATAACCACAGGGATGCATCGTTTCAGTTTCCTGAAAGTAATGGTTCACTTTCATCATGGTTATAAACAGAGAAGTTCTGATACTGAGACACAGGTCTTCGTACCTGATGACGTTCATTCCAGTGCGCATCACCTCCGACAGTCCTGCTTCCTGTTTTTGACTTCTGGAGCAAATGTGACCACGATTAGCATGACACTTGTGGTGGAAAGTCAGAGCACAGTGGGGAAACAATTTGAAGCTAATTCTAGCAGGTTGGTGAATGTTTCCTTTATTAGTTTGCCTTGTATTTTAATGGTTATGGTAGAATATGCCCAAAAGAAGTGTCTTCCCTTGTATTGTACACTTTAAAAACGTACAACAAAGGGGGACAAGAAAGACTTCTGCAAGCATATCAGACAGCAGTCACATAAAGACTGGGGAAAACATGGACAAAGCGGAGGTACTTTATGCTCTTTTTGCCTCCTTTACTGGTAAGATTTGCCTTCTGGAGTGCCAGACCTTGGAGAATCATGGAAAAGCTAGAGCAAGGAAGACTTAACCTCATTAAGGTTCAACAAACTTAATTTACTTAGAAGACTGTCTGCATTCTGTCATGGTCATCCTTGTACTTCCCTGTACTTCTGCTAGCTCTTGGCAGACTGTTTGTACTCGGGCTTGGGCAGCTACTGCCATGATTAGGCTAAAAACATGTGAAACTGTTGGGGAGAGCTGTCAAGAGTCTCCAGGAAGAATGTGATAAAATGGAACTATTTTAAGGACATTTCAAGGTGATTATTGCAGCTCTGGATCATTAGTTACTTAGTGTCAAGAGTTCAGTGAAGCGAGGTACGCAAAAGTGATTGTAATCACAGGTGGTGTGGTTATTTGCCCCTTGAAAACCTGCAGGGTTGCTGCTGTCTATCCCTGTGTTGCTGAACCCACGGTCTGTTACTACTAGTAGAGTTGGGTCTGCTGCCGCAAGTTGCATGTGGTTTGTAAGTTGGTTTCTTTGTCAAATGCAACAGCTTTATTTTGAGTCTTCAGAAGTAGTGTTGCCACTTTACTGTCTGCCTAAGCACGGTTTTTTCCAAGATTTATATAATCTTGATTTGCTGTTCTTCAGCACTTACTTTGTTGGAGTCTGTATGGTGCAAAATGTGGATTGTGAAGAGAATATGAAGGCTGAGAGGAGTGCTAGGAGCAGACTCCTAAAGTTGTGTTTGGGTGACCACAACTGCTTTAATCAAACTGTTGGTGGGTATGCTAAGCATCCTGTACACAGCATATAAAGTACTTTTATACAAGAAATTTGAATCCAAAAGGACTTGACGATAATCTAGATTGATTCTTATGCTGAAACTCACACAGTAAATAGGGGTTATGTGGAATCTAAGGTTTTCTTAAACCTAAAAAGCAAAGTTCTCATGCTTGAAGGAGCAGAAAGCAACAGTTTTGTAGCATTAGTGCTGGTCTTAGAAACAGGTAGGTTTTCACAGGCTTTAGGAGAAAACCATGGAACAGCTATGTAGTACAAATTACGCTCTTCTCTGCTTAAAAGCCCAGTTCGTGCTGGTTTGCTATAGAAAACCTTTATCACTGTCTCAGACCATGATATCCTTTGTTGGCTTTGCTTGTTCATGAAGGATGCTGTACGACTGAAAAAAGCCATTACAAGCTTCTAAATTATAGGTAGTTTCCAGTAAGGAGCTCACTCATCAACATAGTTAAGCTTAAAAAAAAGTGTGTGTATATAATGTGTAATTTTATTCATGCGATTATGCAAACAAAATGTTAACTAGGTGCGCGCTAATACTTGATGCAGATGTTCATCTATACACACACTATTTCACAGGCATCTGTAGTTATCTTTTCACTTGTGTTGGCTTTGCAGTTTTGCACAGATAAGAGTGGAGTTTATTAGTGCATCAGTGATAGATATCCACATGCATTCATTTAGATGAAGTTGCACAAGTGTCACGAGTTTATGTGAGAAGACAGAAGGCAGGCTGGTTGGCCTCAGTTTAACAAAGTTTGCCCTCAGCGTACAGAATCTAGAATGACTGTTCTGTGTGCTCTGTGGATTTCAGGGTAGTATTTGCAACCACTTTTAAAGGGGCATTCTTGTGATTCTGGATACTTACCTTTGCTGCTGTGTTTTCTATTGACGAATACACTTAAGTGCCTGTGCGTCATCATGCTGCACTCAGTTGCAATCCATTTGGCCATTGCTTAGATAATCCATGTTGGAAGGAGTATGCCAATGGAGAGAGGTCCTGGTTTTAATCCTGATAATGCAAGCTGGAATGTGTGTTGTCTGCTGGATTGTTATTTGAAGGGGATTCCAGAAATTCTTATGATAAACTTTGTGATAATCCTTATACCAGTTTAAGAGACAAGCGGCTCCACCCCAGAAATTCATAGGAAACAAAATCTGGAAAATTTGATCCAAAATGATTGTAGGTTATTTGCCCTGGAATACATCTCACTTATCCCAGATGTGGGTACCCACCTTGTAGAAGCCTGTGTTAGTTTTATTTCTTGTCTATGAAACTGATCTTAGAATTCTGAGATGCTCTTGGCAGGGAATTGATAAGAACAGTATTTATACTGTTGCAGCTGTGTGGTTCTTCCTCATGTGTATGTTTGATTCCAGATGTCTAGATCCAAGCAGGAATGTAAGGGTTTGTTTCTCTTTTTAAAGGAATGGTAGTGGGTCAGCTCCCTGATACTTGTAGTAGAGTGGTTGCTATGTAGTTTTCTGAGGGTTCTGAAATGGCAATACAGTTAAGAAGTGTTGTAACAGAGGTGGTTCCTCCATTTAAATTAAGGGTAATTATGGCACAGTGTAATGTGTAAACCCCATAGCACTACACTCTGTGGTTCAGGAGACTGAAAATTCAGCCAAAGTGTTTGATAAACATTACTCAGTCTGAAATTGGACTTCAAGAGCTCACTTTTGCACTTAGATCAAGCTGAGTGCGATTTAAACTGAACACTAAAAACACACTGAAAGCTTTGTAGGAAAGGGTGTGTATATTTTAAGGAACAGAACTGGAATCTGTCAATGCTGACTCAGTCGGGATTAAGTGACTTGCTTTGTCATTGTGTAAAAAACACAGTATGAGAGTGTGCTTCGCTGTTTAAACTGGGGTTTAATATGCACAAACTCCAGTTCGACTTTGTGACTTGGCTAATTGTTTTGTTGTGTGTCACTTGCACAACTGTCACGGTTTAGCACCAGGTTAGCCCACAAAATTATAATCTGCTCAACCATGCAGACGGAAATGTCCTCCCACCCCCTGGAGGGGGAGAAAAGAGGTAAAGTAAACACATGTCCAGAAACTGGAATTAGAAATATTCAACTTTGTTGAACTTTATGAAAGGTTTTATTAAGTAGGGAAAAAAAAAAACCCACCCAAACAAAATGGAAAGGAAAAGGGAAAAAAGGGGAAAAAAAGTATGTTCTTCCTCAGTTCAAGTCCAGCCCTCCCCCTGCCCAGACCTGATAACCCCTTATTCCTAGGAGATGCTAAAAGCTGCAGATGAGGGGGGACTAAAAAGGAAAGACTGGGAAATCTCTGAAGCAAAACTTAAATGTTCAATTTAAGTAGTTTCCTAGGCATCAGTCCAAAAATTTGTGGGAGAGGATAGAGATGAGAGGAAGATAAAATGGAAATCAAAAAAAAAAAAGGGGGGGGGGTTGGAGGTGTATGTGAACAGAAGAGGGGCAGAGAGCCACAGAAGGGCAGACAGGCTGCAGTGTGCTACCGGCCAAAACAAAACCGAAACCGGACTCCCAGGACATACAAACAGGGAGGGGGTACCAAAAAGAGGGGAAAAGGAATACCCTGTCCCCAACTAAGGACCCCAAAATCTGTCTGGCTCACTCCACCTGCTCAACCTGTCCCCTGCAGCAGCCACCTCTCCACTTCTTCACCACACACTGGCCTTGGCCCACCTGCCTTTCGAATAGCTGGCAGGAGGGAAAAGTATACATCCCTGCAGCTGAGATGAGTTAATAATGCCTTGTATGCTAGAAGAGAGTTCGATGCAGGAATACCATAAACAAACATTATTTCACCAAATCCAGACTAACAATTCTCTTTGATGATAAAATTGAACATTCTTAGCTGTTTGTTTAGTCTGAACTTGACAACTGAGTTGATGCATTTTATCTAATGTATTAAAAACTTGAACTGGAGAAAAGATTAACTCTTTGAGATCTCACATGCCAGCTTACTTTGCTTCCCCATTCAAATGCAGGTATCTAGAAATGCAAACTGATTGCTGAGCTCTCATATCAAGCTCCAGCTGTCTACAGTAAACATTAAGGGTTTCTTTCTAGCACTAAATGAAGCTTTTGATGTCATTCTCAGTAGACATTTCACTAAAAAAACCCCTGAAATAATGTTTTCCATTTGCATCAACTTAATAAAGCAGATATCTTGGAGAAATGGAAACTGAAGGTAATGCTCTAGTAAAAACCCATTTGATGTCAAGTAGTCTGGGCCAGTCTTTCTGTTAATGGGATACTTGAGAAGATTTTGTGACCAGTACAGCAGTAATTTTAGTTAGGATGGAAAGAGTAAAATTTAGGAGCTCTATGGTTTATTATCGATCTAGATACCTTGTTCTGTATGGACTTGGGGACAGTACTAAGAAATAGGAAAAATAAGCCTGCTCCAAAATACATACTGACCTTGTACCTTAGGTGATGGGTAGTAACCTCTTGCAGGTTTGGGGATGTAGTTTTAAAAAAAAAAAAAACCCACTGAAAAAAGCCCCAAAGGAGTAAACACCCTGTCTTTCCTAAACAGATGAATGTAAGTAACTTAGTAAACAGGTCTGGACTCTACTCTGATAACTTACAAATTTCTGTGTTGGAAAAAAATGCAAGTAAATATTTAGTTGTACTGTGCCAGTTTCAGGAACCAGTACCTTCAAACCAGACTGGATGTACCGAACAAAAGCTTTCATTCAAGACCTACCGCATACAGAGTTCAATAGGCTGTTCCCTGCAGCTGCAGAAGTGGACATGTTCACCAGGATTTCTGAAGTGGACAAGACTTGGTTACAAAAGCATTGATCTTCTTAGAAAGTTGTTTTAGAAGCTGAAATAAGTAACTAGCAAAACTACACTTATTATTCTAATCTCCAAATTTGCATGCTGGTCACTGCTTTCCTGACAGGATGTTTTGAAGGACAGTGTGTCCCTCCCTTGAGGTTAAGGCAGGACAGGGCATAGATATTAATCCTTAAGAACTGGAGCCATTTTAAACAAAGATGCGCCTTTGATATGTGAATGTCTGTGAGAAGAGGAGTATCAGCCACAACACTTCCTCATATTGTTGTGCACCCACAAACACATCACCACCAAAGTCTCTAATCTTTACAGAGTCCATGTTGGAAACTGGAGTGTGTGCAAGGCTGGGATTTGTTAAGGCTCAGTATCTTGAAGACCTTTGTACCTAATCAGTTTAAAACTCTACACTTGCTTCACAGAGACAGTTTTTAGCAGGTTGTTGTATTTGATGTGCTACCCACAGCAGTTTTTAAACTGTAGTAAGGTAAATGTTGAGGGTGATTTTTATTTGTTTGGGTCCTTTCCCCTCTACTCCCCCTCCCCCCAGTCATGACTCTTAAATGTACATCATTCACATCTATACAGACTAAACAATTTTATAATAGAATTAGATAGTTGAGGCAGTTGGATTTTTTTTTTTCAGTTTGTTTTTAAAGCTGTGTTTTCTGCCCTGGGGACTTTCTTTTGTGGAGCAACTCCTCTGTCCCTATGGGGCTGTGAGGTGAGGACTGCTTCTGGATCAGTTGGATCGCTGCCACTCATTATGGATTACTTGGATTGCTACTGATCCTCCTGCATAGATTTCCCAATTTGAGGGAGTGTCACTGGTTTAATTTCAGCGGCATGGATGTAACATATCCAGAACTGCTTGAATGCAAGAGGTATGGTGCCAGCTAACAAGGATTTGGTTTATTTGCTCAGTATATGTTTCCCCAAGTGTAGCACTCTGATTCTGGGGGAGCCAGTCTAAGATATGTATCCTGAAGGTTTTCTCAAAGAAACCTGAATGCCATTATGCTGATGACATACATCTACTTTTACATGAGCTGTTTATAAACTAAAAGGGAATGAAGAAGGGGAGTGTTGGTTTTCTTTTTCCTCTGTAAGATCTTTGATTACAACTAAAAGAACTGACAGGTAATCTAAAGCAATAGTTTGAAAAGTAGTTTGATTTTGGTGCGTTTCTTGACCTGAGGGATTTAGGAGTTGCTATGGCAACTTGTGATAAGGAGCTTGAAATTCCAAGGTCTCCCTTGGTTTCAGCTTGTCCAAGAGGCAACTCTACGAAAACTGTGAAACTAGTTGGGAGTTTCCTGATTTCTACTTGTGGAGGGTCTTTTTTCACCTGATCTTTGTTTGGAAAGGAGCACATGTCGCTGTGCTGGACGCAGCAGCCACCTTGCCCTTGGAACACGGTAAATGGAGAGATAGGGAGTTCTGGAACCTCAGATGAGGAAATGTTCTGCCTGCAGTCCGTTGTTTGCTGAAATTGGAGAGAGTTTTCCCTCATTCATGGCCTGTAGGAGACAGCATGCTGGAAATGGAGGACTCTCTTGGAGGCACATGGAGCAGGGAACTGGCCTTTAAAACACCTGTTGTCACTGGGACATATACATGGACTAAAAGTGTGTGTTACGTTGTGCGAATTAAATGTCTGGTGTTTCTCCTCCCCAAATCAAGCCAGTCAGCTTTTATACATGGTTTTGAACCCTCCTTGTTTTGATCCATTAGCACATTACCTAAATTAGCTGGTTAATCTCATCTCGAACCTGATCAACCCATCAACTGATGACATTAATGGTGAACCAGGCAGGAGCTGAACCTGCAGTCTGTTGTCATAGCAACTCCCTAATCCCTTAGGCCAGGAAACCTACCAGATTCCAAGTACAAGAGTAGTTAGCTATTTGGGGAAGAGGGTTGGGAATGAATATAAATTTTCATAAGGTTTGACTGATGTGCTGTATTCAGGAAGTAGTCTGTCAGATCCTTTGAAAGAAAGTCACTGTTGATACAAAGCTGTAGACTTGCTTCCAAGTAGACATTTTAAGTACCAATACTTCCTAAGAAGTTAGGATTTAATTAACAAGTGGCTGACTTGCAGAAAGCCACATGGCAACTTAAGTAGAATTTTAGTAAATGATACAGTAATTAATAGCACCTAGTGATTTTATCGGGTGATCTCATTGTGTAGTTCTAGGTAACCTAGATGCAATGTTGGTGTGTTCATGGCAGCTGCAAAACAAATCGTTTCTCTTTGAAGGGGAAAGAGAAGGATGGGAAATGATAGGAGAGGAAGTTATGAGAGGCAACATGGATAAGCTGTTTGGATTAGAATTAATATTTAAAGCATAGTGGACTGTTGATTGCTGTGATGAAAACTTTCTGTTGGTACCTTCAGGGAGATTGGGAATAGGGGATTATAGCTGTGACTTTCCTACTGTGAGTCTTTAATTCTGGTTTCTACAGAAATGAAGAGGACAGTTGACCACTGTCCAGCATTCCTGAATGTAAATGTGATGTGCCTTTCACTTACTGGGTTGATACTGTGAGTTGATTGTTTGGGTTTTTACTAGGGCTTTTTTTAGCTGAGAAGTGCTTTATTTCCTTTGCTGTTTTTAGTGGGACAGAAAGTAGAGATGAAAGGCATGAATTCTCCTCGTGGTTGGAGTTTGCAGAGAGGCACTGTGGTCTCTGTCTCTTCTTTCCATTGGTTGCTGAGGGTTGAAACTTGTTGGGGCAGCAGGACAGTCCACCTGGGAAGCCAGGGCACAAGGGCACAGGCAAACAGCGCTGGGCTCTTCGAAAAACTTTGTTCTTGTACAAAGTACGGTCAGTTCTAGTCCAGGGTCTTTTTCGATCCATAATCCCATGCGCTGTAGTGATTTGAATCAGTTGAATTCGGGAACCTTTTTTGTGTGTATGGAGTGAGATAAGACTCTGCAAGCACCCGGTGGTGTTACTGTGCAGTGACACTTGATGAATTAAGTGAGTTGGAAATCTGGCTCTAACTTACATTTTGCTGTTAATATTAGAACTTGATTTTGTACATTGGTTACCTCAAGTCTGATGGAAAGTTGTTTGTTTCAGGATTTTTTACCTTCATGTTTGCCTGTAAGAGAAATTGCTACAAGTGAATGTGTGTTCAAAACAGAGCACTTCGGTATGTACTTAAATAGCAATTGATGTTGGGGGTGGATATTTCCTGATACTTAATGATAGTTTAGAATTGTTACTCGTCATTGGTCAGGAAATACCAGCTCCAGATTAGATCAGCTTTGCTTATCTAAAAGATATTTTGGTGTCCATCTGAATGTGGTACTTTGTTAGAGACATTGTGTTCATAATAGCATCTTGCTTTGGTGTTTAATTATAGAATAAGTAGTGGCATGAGGGTTGAGTGCAATTATAGGTCATGCTGAAGTCATAGCCTCTTCTGCCACAGGCTTTGGGAAGTGGTCAGTGTTGCCTGAAACTTCACTTGAATTCTGTAAGAATTGCTTTTGGAGTCTCAAATGAGATAATACTTGATACTTTCTCACCTCCCCAGCAACCATAGTTGCTATTGTGAATTATCCAGTGTACTCCAGTTTGGGAATTTGCATCTTTTTATGTTGATCATGTTCCCTTCCACTTTCCAAAAGGGAGTGAACATCAGCATCACTTAATGATCAGATTATTATAATAATCTGGAACATAGGAGGTTCCATAGAAACATGAGAAGGAACTTCTTCACAGTGAGGGTGACAGAGCACTGGAATGGGCTGCCCAGGGG
>JAOXOE010033486.1:0-10183 GCA_028565055.1 Phoeniculus purpureus
CCGTTCCAGTGCTCTGTCACCCTCACTGTGAAGAAGTTCCTTCTGATATTTATATGGAACCTCCTCTGTTCCAGCTTGCACCCATTGCCCCTTGTCCTATCACTAGATGACATTGAGAATAGCCTGGCTCCATCCTCCTGACACCCACCCCTCACATATTTACAGAATTAGTGAGGTCACCCCTTAGGCTCCTCTTCTCCAAGCTAAACAGACCCAGCTCCCTCAGCCTTTCCTCATAAGAGAGGTGTTCCACTTCCTTCATCATCCTTGTTGCTGTTGAAAACTCCAGTTACTGCCATACTTTGTGAACATTATCCCTCTCCACAGGGTCTCACAAAGTTCCCAAAAGTGTCAAAAAGAGGGTAAGGCACTCAGCAAATCTCATTTTGGTTCTTTTCCTCATTCCCCTATTGCTCCAGAGGGAGCAGGCTAAGCGGTACTTCTGTGGTCCTTCTTGGAAGCCAACCTCAAAGAGAAGGATTGCAGGTCTGACATGGGGCAATGTTTGTGTAATGCTGTTAGCGATGACTTTTTATGAGATTGTTCCCTGGAACAAGTGACTCAGATCATGTGTTGGCTGTCGTTTCGGGACAAGACATGAATCATATGAGATAACCTGAACTCACAAATGTGAGAAGACTGGCGGTCAGTGCACACACACACAGGTTCTGGGGGGTCTTCCAGAGGCCAACAATATCCTTTAAACCATCTTCTTACAAAGCCCATCAATGAGATCTCTCTCTCCCTATAACCATTCTGGCCTTCTCTGGGGTATTCACAGAATCACAGAACATTAGAGATTGGAAGGGACCTCAAAAGATCATCTAGTCCAATCCTCCCACCACAGCCGGATCACCTAGATCAAGTCACATAGGAACACACCAGTCAGGTTTTAAACGTTTCCAGAGAAGGAGACGTCACAACCCCCCTGAGAAGCCCATTCCAGGGCTCTGTCACCATCACCATGAAGAACTTTCTTTTCATACTGATGTGGAACCTCCTATGTTCCAGCTTACACCCTTGCTCCTTGTCCTATCACTAGGTGACACTGAGCAGAGCCTGGCTCCATCCTTCTGACACCCAAACTTCACATATTTATTGACACTGATGAGGTTACCCCTCAGTCTGCTCTCCTCCAAGCTGAAGAGACCCAGCTCCCTCAGCCTCTCCTCATAAGGGAGATGTTCCACTCCCTTCATCATCCTCATTGGTCTACATTGGACTCCCTCCAGCAGCTCCATGTCCTTCTTGAATCATCAAGATCATCAAGTCCCACCAATAACCCTGCTCTACCAAGGTTACCACTACAATTTATCTCTAAGCACCACATGGCTGTGCGCTGGACTCTCTCAAGCGGTTCTGTGCCCTTCTGGAACTGAGGAGCCCAGAAGTGGACACAATACTCCAGATGTGGTCTTTTACAGGAAGGTAGACCTTCTGTGTTGGATGCAGGTCATCTAACTAACCTGATTTTGGTGGTTTCTCAGTAGGAAATGCTCAGTCACAGCCATCATTTCTTTTTCAAAGCAAGATCTGCCACACTTCCCTTTATTGATCACAAACCAGGGGAACTTCAGGAAAATTGATTACAAAGTAGGGGAACGCCAAGAGATGGTGGCACTTTTGTAGCCTGAAGAAGCTTTATACATGTCTAGACTGTTCCAAGTTTCAACTGAACATTAGATTTCATTCCATATCATGTCTCCATCCTCTAACCCTCCCGAGTGGATGCAGGTGCACTGTGGGTATCACTGTTTCAAGCAGCTTTGAAATTAGTCCTCTGTGTGTGGTCCAAGAAAATGCAAACGACCTGAAGTGGATATTGCTGTTAAGTCTGTTGTGTAGCTGCACGTTTTCTTCCTCAACTTCTTCCCCTTGTCTTACCTTGTATAACCTGAGCCCATGTGTGACTGCCTTGGCACTCTCTCTTGAATAAGATCCTGTACCACCCCACACTGCAGTTATCCTGGCAGCTCCTAGTTGTGAAGCTCCTAGTTGGAGAAAGTGCAAGTGGCGTTTGCATCCTGCTTCCGCTGCTTTCCTCCTCGAAGCGGAAGCAGTTACCAGCTAAATGTGTTTATCATCTGGACAGATAACAAACTGGCAATTTGAAAGAATGATAAGCTACTTCCAGATACAAAGCAATCCGTGCAATCGATGCTCTTCGATTATTTTTCATGACTCTGAGTACACAGCGCTGCTGAAATCGGAAGGTGATGCTCAAATGTGGAGTCTGGCTTTGGGGATAAGGTGTCCTCTGCTTCATTTTTCATTATGTTCAGATATTCAGAGATATTCTAAGGATGACTAGTTCATATCGTTATTGCTCACCTCTCTGAGTGTGTGATAAAGGCTCCCCAGTTCAGGAGCGACAGAGAGCTACTGGAGAGAGACCACACAGAGCCATCACAGAACCACAGAACACCAGGGATTGGGAGGGACCTTGAAAGATCATCTAGTCCAACCCCCCTGCCAGAGAGTCTGTGTTTCTATGAACTACCCCACAGCCTCAGGTGCGAGGATGAGGGATGCAGACAGCCCTGTTGTTCACAGGGCAGCAAACAAAGGATGGGGCGAAGAGCTGTCTGGCTGGGGAAGAGTTTATATAAAACGACCTCCCCGCACAATGGGATCTAAACATTTCAGTAGCTATTTTTATCCCTCCTGGCTGCAGCTCTAGAAATTAAACAACTCTGTTTTTCAAAGATGGGTAGACATCAGGACGCGTCATGCACCAGTCCAGTATTTCCCTAATTAGCTGGTCACTAGCCAAGAGCACACACAACATGCAGCCGATGCGTGCAGGAGCATGTGGTTCAGGCACAAAACACAGCATTAGTTTTTCCGGAAATGTTCAGGCTTTCTTCTCCCCACTCTATTTTACATTTCTTGGTATTGCTAGTACTCACCAGCCTCACGTGATTAGTCCAACAACAGACTAATTAGTGCCCTCCAGAACAACACAGAAATACTCCACTGGTGTTCTTAGGGCCATTCTGCTATCAGTGAGCCAACGTTTGCGCTTCTCTGGGAGCCCTTGTTTCACGTGTTTTCCGTTTAAAGATTTTAGTTAAGGACTTGATTATTGAAATTGGCTTCACAAAGGTAATAGGAGATAAGCTGAGTATTCGAATGGCTTTGTTAAAGGGGGGTTAATTTATTAATTAATTTTCTCTTTGGCACTTCCAACCGACTGGAAGCATCAAACCTTATCACTAATGGTTTAATCAGAGCACTGTATTGCAAATGTCATATTTAATTAGCTACGTAGCCTTAGGGTTGATATCAGGTGACCTGTTATAGTATTTGATTATTGCCATAAGTCTACAGACAAAAAAAGTGGGAAGTCAGTAATCAGCACGACAGTGCCGCGATCTGCGTCATCTATCTTATCTGATAGAAGAGGGCATTTGGTTAAATGATAATTGGAATTAATTTATGGTTTCAAGGTGTCGTAGGGCAGACATTAGTGAGAAGCTTCTGGGGTTTGCACCTACAGAAAATTTTGCAGGTGGTATGTTGGGGGTGAAAAGAATTCTGTATTGATTGGTCTAGGTTTCTGTATTGATTGGTCTAGGTTTCTGTATTGATTGTTCTAGGTTTCTGTATTGATTGGTCTAGGTGATCCTGCTGTTGCAAGGAGATTGGGCTAGAGGTCCAACTGCATTCTAGATCCCTTCCAATCCCCAATGTTCTGTGATTCTGTGTGATTCTGTGAAAATATCATGAAAAGGGAAATTTAAAAATGACTTTTCACAATTAAGTTCACCCATAGTAATTCAGAGCAACCGCATCATTGCGACAGAGGTTTATCCTAACATTATTATTGTTAACCACAGTTCAGAAACACTTGGTACTTGCACTAAGAAATACAACAAATGCAGTAAATGAAAAAGAAAGACCACATGCCCCATCTTTTAGACAAATTTAAACCAGCCAAGTTCTACTTCACCATCCCTGCAGTCACTAGTATTGTCTTTTTCAAAGAAATAATAATTAGTTCTACTAAACTAATCTTTTTTTTTTTTTCCCTGGGAAATACATAGAATCACAGAACCATTCAGGTTGGAAAAGACCCCTGGGATCATCGAGTCCAACCATCAGCCCTACTCTACAAGGTCACCCCTAAACCACATTCCCCAACATCTAAGCGACTTTCAAACACATCCAGGGATAGGGACTCAACCACCACCCCAAGCAGCCCACTCCAGTGCCTGACCACTCTCTCCATGAAGAATTGTTTCCTAATGTCCAGTCTAACCCAATCCTGTTGAATCTTGAAGGTCCTCCGTTTGGTTCTGTCGCTAATTACCCGTGAGGAGAGACCAGCAGCAGCATCTCTACAATGTCCTTGCAGATAGTTGCGAGAGAGCGATGAGGTCTCCTCTTAGCCTCTTCTTCTTCAATCTGAACAGCCCCAACTCTCTCAATCTCTCATCATAAGATTGATTCTCCAGGCCCTTCAACAGCTCCGCTGCCCTCCTCTGCACTCACATGAGGAATTGTTGAGATGAGTGAGAAAACACAGTTCAATACTATAACACTAATAAGAATTAAATTAATTTATGAATATAGGTCACGCTTAACCACTCAAATGAACTTCTAAATACATGTGTGGAGCCTGGGCTGTGCTTTAGGAATAGCAAGCAGAGCGATTCAGTCTCCTGTGTGGAACATTGGACTTTTAAAAGTATTTCAGATCTTCTGTAACCAAGAACAAGCCACCTTTCTGAATACTTCCTGTAGAAAGAGAACATAGTCCGTGTATTGTGTTAGAAAAATCATCACAGAAGGCTCCTTCTGCCTGATTCAGGACTCTCGTGATCACACCCAGCAGCGCTCTATTTTTCTGCCCTTTTAGCACCTCGAGGTTTTTTCAGTTAAAATAGGCAGGTTAAATTTATTAAGCAAGGAAAAGAAGTGAAAAACCCAGGACTACAACCAAACCCCCCACACACACACACTCCAAATAACTTCTGCAATCTCCACGACTATTCATGTTCATAATATAAAATACATAGAAAATCGCTCGCGGATTTGAAGGCTAAAAATGCTCCTGGCTAAATTCTATTCAGCCTTTACAGATGTCACTGAGCTCCTGCTGAGATTTGCTTCAGTACTGAGTAAAGACATTAGGGTTTGCCCCTTGTCACCCAATCTTCTTTGTCACAGTACAGAATGGCATTAGGAATAACCACTTGCAAATGATCAGGGTGTGAAGGCTGGAATAGGGCTTCATTACAGCACTTGTTCTCCTAAAAGGGGAGGCTGAACCTCTTCCTACAGAACTGACACCACTTCAGGTCTTACCTTCCAGGCTCTCGGTTCAGGAACAGGGTTGTCTGTCATTTCAAAGGCTCAGAACGCAGATTGTGTTAATGAATTAAAGTCATTAAAGATGTTTGCATTATCAGCAAGAAATTATTTGTGCAGGAATAACTGGGAATATTTGATCCAGTTTTGGGGTCCCCAGTTCAGGAGAGACAGGGATCTACTAGAGAGAGTCCGATGGGGACCTGTGAGGATGATGAAGGGGCTTAAACATCTCTCCCATGAGGAAAGGCTGAGAGAAATGGGGTTGTTTAGTCAGCAGAAGGCTGAGAGGGGTCTTATTAATGTCTATAAATATCGGGGGGGGGGGGGGTTTGTCAACAGGAAGGGGTCACACTCTTTTCAGTGGTGTCCAGTAATAAACAAGGAATAATGGGTATAAGCTAGAACATAAGAATTTTCACCTCAACATGAGAAGAAATCTCTTTCCTATAAGGGTGGCAGAGCCCTGGAACAGGCTGCCCAGGGAAGTTGTGGAGTCTCCTGCTCTGGAGACTTTGAAGCCCCACCTGTACACATTCCTGTGTGACTTGTCATAGGGGATCCTGCTCTGTCGGGGGGGTTGGACTAGATGATCTCTCGAGGTTCCTCACGGTCTGTGATTCTATTATTCTATTATTTCTTGGGACTTACTGTTGTTCAATCAAACTTAATTAAAATTAACTTCCGTTTATTTCCGATTCCTCATTTTCCGTGGTAACAGAACGAAGACCTGGTCCCAGGTGCTCAAAGGCAAACACTCTGCTGATATGAAGTGCACACAGCCTGATCTTGCAGCACCCCTGGCAAACCCTGCAGGCATCACCCCGCGCCTCGGTCTCACGTGCAAGAGCACATAAATCGCAGGAGTGTTCCAGTGCAGCCCATTCAACCAGCAATCGCTGCTGTTTAGTGTCATAACGTGTGTTCTCTTGTTTACTTCAAAACAAGAAAAGTCAGACCCAGGGTTGTTGTGGAGTCTCCTTCACTGGAGATGTTTAAAACCTGCCAGGATGTGTTCCTGTGCGACTTGGTCTAGGTGGTCCTGCTGTGGCAGGGGGATTGGACTAGACGATCTTCTGAGGTCCCTTCCAGTCCCTAATGATTGTATGATTACTGTTAATGAGCCATTCTCTCATTTCTAGTGTTCTAATGCCTGAGCTGTTTGTGTACAATTTTTTCTTAGTCATTATTTTGGTGAGCAGTGCCAAGTTCTTGATAGGAAAAGACTGCAGGAACTTATATACGTTTCAGTAACTTTCTGGCGTGGCAAAGTTTATCGGGTACCAGTGATGTAGCAGTGCTGGCAGCGCTACCAGAGGTAGAGTGTAGCTTTTCAAAGGTAGCATTAAAAACTGAAGCAAGTGAAAACACATTTAGAAGAGCAAAGGGTGTATTAGGTAGTGTTAGACAGTCATATTTCTGCCAGAATCAATTACTGTCACAAAGGCTTTCCTACTGCTGAGATAATAGAGCCTGCTGTGGTGTCCAACTCCTGACACTCGTTTGCATTTCATAGCTATCACACGTTGCTGGGCTTTTCCATTTGTCAAGATTTGGGTTCCTATAAAACCAGTACAATTACTTCCTCTGCCTGTCCACATCTCCTGTGCAATAAGGGATGGGTATGTAGTGTCACCATTATTTTATGAGAAGGTGAATCCCCACACATTTAGCATGAAAAGGATTTAGGATACAATACACAGCACGGCTGTGATACCATAACCGCGATGATGAGCCAGCACCGCATGCATTTTCGTTCTGGAAAGATACTTATTCCAGCAATATCATTTTCCTCAGCCAGGAAGCACCTCTGTGTATAATGAGTGGATCACACCATCCTTAGTATTTCATTGGGAATGCAGAAATCAGGCTGAGAAACAGCAGTCTCCATGTAGAGAACCATTTCGGAGTTTGTAGGTAAACCCCAAAGAAGATTATCTTATCTGCTTAGCGTAACTTCATCAATCAAGATGTGCATGTCCTTAGACACAGTTAGAGTTTAATTAAAGGACAGAGACTCTATGGATTGTGTGTGTGAGCCCAGGTATTCTTCTCTTGAGATTAAATCTCTGTGTGCAGCGATGGCACTGCCACATATGGGACTAACTGACCTACAGTAAAGGATGAGGATGGGTCCCATTATATTTCCAACTGTTTATATCCCATATCTCCAAACTAAAGGACTCTCCGTGGCACTGCAGGACCGGTGTTTTATAAAAAGGTTGCATCACTGATTTGTTTAAAAAGGCTTTGGCACTGGGCTGTGATAGCTTCTGAGCAGTGCAATTGAGCTGGACAGATAAACTGGCAGGAAATTGAATCAGGCGCATCGGCGTATGTCATAAACCCACTGAAGCAGGATTTCCATGCTGGTGATTCGCTTTGCCCTGCAACTACAGTTATCTAGTGTAGAACTGCATCTGTAAACCAGAAGGAATTTCTTCACCATGAGGGTGACAGAGCACTGGAACAGGCTGCCCAGAGGGGTTGTGAAGGGAGTGGAGCAGCTCCCCGATGAGGAAGGGCTGAGGGAGCTGGATCTCTTGACCTTGGAGAAAAGGAGACTGAGGGGTGACCTCATTAATGGTTATAAATATGGAAAAGGTGGGTGTCAGGAGGATGGAGCCAGACTCTGCTTAGTGTCATCTGATGATAGGACAAGGGGCAATGGGTGTGAGCTGGAATATAGGAGGTTCCATATCAATATGAGAAGGAACTTCTTCCCAATGAGAGTGACAGAGCGCTGGAGCAGGCTGCCCAGTGGGGTGTGGAGTCTCCTTCTCTTGAGAAGTTTAAAACCCACCTGGATATGTTCCTGTTGGACTTGATCTAGGTGGTCCTGCTATGGCAGGGGGGATTGGACTGGATGATCTTTCGAAGTCACTTCCAATCCCTGGTGTTAAGTGAGTCTGTGTGATTTTTCCTGTGAAATTTCAAATTTCCAGTGAATTCAAACATGACCACACACAAAGCTGGGTCACTCGGAGAGTCCTCTGAGTCTGAAAAGATGCTCATATGCAATGAAAATGAACCTGTCTTAACAGATAACGTCTAAGACTGCTTTTGTTTTGTTGTTTGGTTCCCAGAAGGATCAGCTGCAAGAGGTCTCTCCAGGAAGATTCTACAATGAAGAAAACAATCCACGGTTGCATCTTGCTGATGATCCTTCTAATTGTAAGTGAGAGAAAACTGAATTGCTCATGACATCTGCCCAGTTTAAGCTTGCAGTGATGTTCAGGAAAATGAGCATTTCTTCTCCTTTCGCAGGTGAAGGAGCGAGTTCCTTCACCGATGAATTTCCAAATAAGGTTATTAAATTTTCTAAATAAGACCTCTCACAGAAGCTGGAGCTTGAAACCATTGCTTCTGGTGAGGCAGAAGAAGGTGACGTGTGTGGCTTTTCATGTCTGTGTTTCACAGGCTGCAGGACACCAGAGACGTGGAAACTTCTGCTTGAGAACTTCCTTAACGTTGTTTTATGAGACTTAGATTGGTATAAGTCGTTGTGGAATGTCACTGTCCATATTTACTCTGCTATTAGAAGGCAACTGAAGTGGAAAACACTGGCTTAAAGTTTATTTATTTAGTTCAAATCCTATTTTCAACAGTTTAAACCAGTGTTAGGTATTTCAACGCATGTGACAGTGTTCTAAATTTGCAGCAAGTTCATTTCTGACTCAAAGGCTCTTTCTCTGATCTAGTTACGTGGTGTCCATGCACACCCCTTCCCCACAATGGGCTTTACAGTTAGCACCAAGGGTGGTTTGTGACTTTCTAATAGAAACCATCGTTCCAACAGATGTCATCTGTTTGCATGGAAGAGAGAGAACTTTTCCGTGTACGGGTCCATAATAACTCAACTTTGCCAAGCAACAACTGGTTGCTCCAGAAGTTAATTTAGAGATAGTATTTGGTCTTTCTCATCTTCCTCTTTGATGGCTTCCTTTTTGGTGCATCCCCAGATAGTCCTTTGTAACTTGATTTCCATTAGAAGATACAACTGTTCATTATTTCTTAGCAGACTTTATCCCTGATGCTCTCCAGTTAGTGGTTACTATTGAGAACTACAGATTGCAACTGAGATTTGTTCCCTCAAGGACATGAGTCTATGTGTGCTGGAGCAATTAGCCCATCTCAGTGCACATTTCTCTCCTCAAGAAAGCTGGAGCTTTTAGTCACGGTGTGTCCAGGAGCGTCAAACTGCAAGGAATGGGGAGAGGAAACAAACTTGAGTCTCTTTCCTGTGTGAACGATCGATTTTGCAGGACACTGAAAGAAGAAAGTTTTATTCTCTGCATGATTTTGTTAGCTTAGGGTTGTCATCTGGTGCCTACAGACAGTAGTTCAACGTTACCCTGCAAATGATGATGATAGAGTAGTTTTATGTTGTCCTGGGCCACCCACAAAGTGCAGAGTAAGGAAAAAATGGATGCTGAGCTGAAGACCACAACAGTATTCCATTAGGTCTACTACATCAAGAGTCTATTTTAAAATGACATTTCAAATTTAAAATGTTATTATTGTTCCATAAGTTAAAATATTCCAAAACCAACAGTATCAATTCCAAAAACAATAATAAAAACTGGAATAAAGGTGAAAAAATGAAAACTTAAAAAATAAGTCAAGTGAGAGCTGGACCCATCCAGTGGTGGACAGAACACTGGGGTAGTTCAAACAACACTGAAGTGTGAGAAAGGCTCTGCACAAATTCTGAGCTCTCACTGAAAGGTGTGCTGCTCTGAAGGACAGGAGTGTAGTGGCCCACGAACTAGTGACTGCACAGAGCAGCTTCAAAAGTCTTGTGGCAAGTAAATGTTTGAGGTGTCCAAAGCAAGAACGTCATCCAGAATTTGAAGTAGGAGAGGAAATT
>JAOXOE010033487.1:0-10182 GCA_028565055.1 Phoeniculus purpureus
TTACATTATGGAAGTAGTCAATTTCCCTTTCGCAGTCTCTTATAGCTCTCAGTCTTTCCACCTCTTCTTTTAGCTCAGCCACTATGTTCATCAGGTCTCTGATCTGCTCACACCTAACACAGCTGCTGTCACTGCCATCCTCCATATCGAGTGCAAGGCTGCAGCACTCACTGCAACCACCTGCCTGAACCTCTGCATGCTTGTGTGTGGCCTCTGTTTGGGTGCCCACTGTTTTCCTACTGGCTTTTGTCCTAGTAATAACCATGTCTTATGGTAACTGCCCTTTCCTCTCCGATATTTGGGGTTTTTTTTGATTTTTGGTTGTGCTGGTTTTCTTTTTTTTCCCTGTCAGCAAGAAGGCGCCTCCTCTCCTCGCAGCCACACGCTGGGCTCTGCTTGGTTGTCAGGCGGTTTCCGCAGCAATCCCTCCCCCTGCTATGTCACTGTGCTCTCAGGCACTGTAGGTAACCCGAGCCTGCTGCCCCTCCTCCTCTCTTCAGGAGCTGCCCAGCAGCAGCAGCAGCCCCCACACATGAAAAGAAGGGAAAGAAAAGCCAAAAAAGCCAAAAAACCCAGCGACCCAGACCCGAGCTGGTCACCGCTGCCTTCTCTCCTGGCAGTCATGAGACTGAAAAAAGCAGCAGTACCTAGAAAGTTTAGTCACAAGTTATTAACAAGTTTTTATTCTTGGTTCAGGTGTTCCCATCATGCAGGCTTTGTGAGGCTGATGTGAACACAGCAGTACTGTTTAGCTGATAATAGCATTTCCATGAGAATCACAGAATCATTGAGTTCTCCTGAGAGACTTCTCACAGATCTAGGGGGATATATCAGAATTCTTGCCTTACTGCCTTTAGTTCTGCTTCACACTAGATTGATCCCACACTCTGGTCTTCCTGCCAATAACACTTTTCCTTACAACAAACATCTATAAACTTCAGAGATAAAGTCTCTGGTTGCTGCTTGTTGCTCTCTGAATTTCTGTTTCTGTTAAGAAACCTTTGAATCAGCAAAAGATTTTGTATAAAACTACTCAAGGTCCAGGCTAATATCTATATATTCCTTCACAGAATTTTTTGTCACTCTTATACTTGCAGATATATGAAAGCACTGTAGACATGGCCCTGGGTAACCCACTCTAGGTGGCCCTGCTTGAGCAAGGAGATTGGATCAGATAACCTCCAGAGGTCCATTTCGGCCCCAAGTATTCTATATTTTTGTGTAAAGTTCCCAACAAATAAGTCTAGAGAAGTAGCCATTAAGGCTATGTCTTCTCCCCTTTGGTCAGACGTAGCACCAAGCTGACATAAAGAAGAGGTCCCTTGAGGGAGAGGAGATCTTCTAGAATTGACAGTGACAGCTATATCTGTTAAACTGCAGTTATTTATAGAAGATCATACTTGGCAAAGGAAGATATCCCTTTCTTTTAATTCTGTTTAAGAGAACTGAAATTGTGTTCTAATTAAAACCTGCTCATTCTTAATCATTCCATCAGAGCAAGTCTGCCACAAACACTTCGTAATTGAATTATTCTAACACCCTATTCATTATTTAGAATAAATTCATTAGAATAAATTCATTAGAATAAATAGGGCAGTGCAAATACTTATCTCTTATTGAAGAATTCTGATTATCTTCATTTCCAGTAATATGAATTCTAGACAGATAAAAGAAATGCAAATTAATTACTTGTTTTTGCTTTGTGAAATTAGCTTTTTATAATTTAAATATTTCCAAAACACAATTATTACAGATATCATCTTAAAAGAATACTTTCAGTAAAATTCAAATCCTACATAAACCATTAAAAATCCCTTTTACCTTCAGTCTAATATTATTCTAAATATTAGCTCTTTTCTTCACAGAGAATTCCTTTTTAGAAATTAGTTTCATTAGGAAGAACAGTGTCAGAGGAAATTCACACTTGAGAGAAAAGTGCAAAAATCTGTGTAAAAAGAAGACACATTTGGGGCTTGACAGGGTCGCATAAACATTTCGGTTTGAAGACACTTCTAATATCATCAAGTTCAATCATAGACCCAGCACCGCCAGGTCACCACTGAATCACGTTCCTCGGCACAACATCTAAATTTCTTAAATACTTAGAGAAATCATGACTCCACCATCTCACTAGTCAGACTGTTCCCACATTTCATAACCCTTTCAGAGAGGAAATTCTTCCTAATATCCAATGTAAAACTCCCCTCGCACACCTTGTGGCCATTTCCTCTCATAATTTTGCTTATTACTTCATAGAGCAGTCTAACACCCATCTCACTCCAAGATCCTTTCAGGTAGTTGTAGAGAGCAAGAATGTCTCCCTTGAGCCCTTTCTCCAGGCTAAACCCCAATTCCCTTAGGTGGGACTTGTGTTCCATACCCTTCAAAAGCCTCATTGCCCTCCTCTGGACATGCTCGCACACTTCAATATCCTTCTTGTAGTGACTACTCCCTTTTAATATCCATATGCTTGTAAAAGCAAGAGGGAAGCCTGGCATGATTCAGAGCATCAACAGACAGGCAGGTGATTTCCACTCTGTCTTTATGAACACCTCACAAATCAACAATTTACCATTCCTTGTTATTCTGCTTACATCTCTTCAAGGTATTTGTTAAAGCAGATGGCACTCATACCTCTGAATATCCAGACACTGTATTTGCCAACATTCTGAATTTGTCCTTTGCCCAAATCAGCTTAGCATAAGAGTCTTAGGGTCTTAGTCCTTTCCAGGGTCTAGTCCTACCTGATGAATGGCTAAAGCCCTGCAATTTAAGGATCCCAATAAAGATGCCACTAAATATGCTTGTGAATCCATTAATGCTGCATGACTAAAAAGCCATACTGAAGGTATCTTTCTGTTAATGCATCGCAGACACCTTAACCCTCTGCTCTACATAATGTAGGATACAGACAGCTAGAGCTAGCATCACCACATATCTTTTCAAAGGTATTTTGCTTCTGTACCTTACAGAACTATAAAACAAAACAAGAGAGGATCTCTTTCTCCTCCTACCATTTCCATCTCACAAGGACAGATATATCATTTGAAAAAGAAGACACTGAGGTATGAGACTTATAAGGCCTCCATATTTGTTTAAACCAGTCTAGACAATCTTCCAGCAATCCTACAGCCACTACATCAAAACTGATCTCTAGATCTTTATTCAAGGAACAGCAATATCTAGAAAAGTCTGAGAAATAGCCCCAGGATGACAAAGTTCTCTGATGTCTTGCTCCTTTTCCTATAACTCCATAAATCACAATGGCCAACACAGCTACCAAAATGTCACTAATTTTTTTTCTATATATGTTTTTTCAGTAATACATTCTGAATGAATATATTAGTTCTGAATAAAAGCCAATTTCTTCCTCTTGTGGCAGTTTTCCACAGAACTAGGTCCTTTCAAGTTCAAAGATAGAATTAAGAAGAAGAGTTCCCATTCTGCTTTATTTAATTACTTATTTGGTTCCTTTTGAGCCCAGGGGATGTGAAGAGATAAGCAGGTTACTTTAATCAAGTGAATTACCTTCATAATCTGAAGTTATCAGATTACCTCCTTTATGATTAAGGCAAAACTATTGTCAGTATCACTACTAATGGGTTTTAAACTGTTCTTGAAAATGTTTCTAAACTAAACGTTGGGCTGATGCTCAAACCGGAGGCTTTATCCCAGCAAAATTTGTAAGCCAGTGCTGTCTCATCACAAATTAGATCTGTGACTTGATTTTTCTTCAGCTGCATCAGGTGGTCATGAGATTCTGATTTAAAACAGTGGTATGTGTGAGATTTGTATTTGTTTTCTTCGGTTTTTGGCTGTTCTACTCCACCATAAAATCAAACCAGTGAGAATAGAGAATCAGGTGGAACATAAAAAAAGAATCAGATTTGGGCTAAACATGCTACCAAGCAAACACAACCTGGTTAGAGGAGACTCTAGAAAAAAACATAGAACCTAAAAGAGCTCTTACAGCCTCTAAGTGAAGCACACAGTTCCCGCTGCTAGAAGTAAGCACCACTATGGTAGTGGTCTGTAATTCAAACAAAACTGGAGTAGAAGACGTTAAACCCATGGATTTCTTACAGAAATGGCTGCCTCATCCATGCTCCCACAAGGTCATTTGCTGATAATTTCCTTCCTGTACTTTCCATAAATGTCTCAAAGGGCTCACGTAAGTGGCAAAGGCATGTCCAAGAGCTGATGACCATATCCCCAGGTTTTCACCTTTTCTGATGTTCTGCCATCTACTTGGCAAGAAACCAGTTCTGGTACATTTTGATATCATCACCGTTAATGCAAAGTTGTGTAAAGTGAACAACACAGGTCAATACAGCAGAAATGTAATCGAGTCATGTGTTAACAAATCAAAGAGGATAGTTATCAAATCTGCATGCAAGGAGAGCCCATCGAAAGAAAAGCAGACCCAAGAGTTTCAAAAGAAAAAGGATCGAGTTAAGAGGGGTTATTACTGCAAGAAAAGTCGAATTATAAGATCATATGGAAAAAAGGACACCCAAACTAGAATCTTAGTTTCAAAGAGAAGTGAACCAACAGATTTTTATGTACAAATGGAATTTTAAATCATCCTATTTTAGTCAAGTAACACTATTCATGGCTTTTTTAATCTGAGCCAATAAAGATTTGTCTCTTCATCTTGACACTGATCAGGCAAATATTTTTCTACTATTTATTTTTCATTAAAAGATTTCAAATTGAGCATTTGTCTTATTTTCTGCTTTGTCAAAATCTCTTTACAGCTATTTATTTTTTTTAACAGTTTTATGATGTCTGCTGAGAGTGTTTCTGCCTGCAATTCAAAATCTCAGGAGGTGCTACACTTCCAGATAAAGGATCATTATAATTAGTGTCTGTGGGTTGTTAGAAACAAATGAGATAGGTACCAAAATGTGATGTTTAGCCAGATCACATTGATTGATCAATGTAAGGTCAATCACAGTAACCACTGATCCATCTCATAACCAACTCTGTAATACAAGTCAGTGTATTTCAATCATAAAATGCTGGGTTTTACCCCAGCTGTTTATGGCTCAGAAGCACAAATACTTAGCTGTGTGTATCTGGAGAAATAAAAGATGCTGTGCTTAAAGTATCTTCATTTGAGCTCTACAACCTCAGCAACTGTAAAACAAACTGGTCCCTTTTTATGCCTCATGTAAAGCTTTCAACTACAATCAGTGTCAGGCCAAGATCTTTAACATTTCTTGAAGGAATGGAAATAGTATCAAAAGACAAGACTTTAAGTGAAGTTTCAAATGCATGTTTGTTCTTGCATACCATATCACTAAGTAGAAGGCATCACTTTAATTTTTGTTTGTTTTTACTTACAGCTTGGGAGGTTTTACTCACAGAAAGTTACTTACAGCTGAATTCATGAAGACATTAATTCTCTGTAGCAGTGAGGCTTCAAATGGTAATGCTTTATAAATCACTTTGACACCAACAAAATGTTTTTTACCCATAACTGATTTCCCTCAAGATTAACATTTCCACTTCTAGATCACCATCCTTAATTGCCTCACCATTCATGCCAAGCTTCTAGTATGCTCACCAGATATCAATATTGATAGGAATTTCATGGCCGTTAAATTCTTTAATACTTTTGACTATTAATAAAACTATTGCAATTTTGTAAGAAATGAGCAAATGAGTTTTCAGTGCAATGCCAAAAGGAAAATATTTCTCTGAGACAACAATTTGAGGTCTGTCCACTAGTACATTTTATTCTTCCCACAAGGTTCATATTTCTTATAAAACTCTGTGTCTCCTGCCACCCAATTCAGATATTTTAGGATATTACTCAATGTCCTTCTTCAACCTTGATGATGCAAAGTGAAAACTCTACCTAATTTCAACATTGTAACATCATTTCTCTAGATCTTGTATTTCTAAATAAAATGTTTTGTGTTTTCTCAATGAAAGGAAAATATCAATATTGATCACGTGAGTAGCAAAGAAATTAATTTTTATTTATTTTTTCTCATACCTGGTTTCCGCAGGTTTGATTTTGCATCTGGTTTTTCATCTGATTTGTAAAGTAAGGATTCAAGATTATTATTACTTTTTTGACCCTAGATAAGGAACACGAGTCTTGGATCATTTTGGAGTATTAATACAATATAATAAAGGAAATCAGAAATGAGCCAGGCAAGATTTACCACATCTCTAAATCACGTCATGAAATGGCAGTATTTGTGGAGAAAGCTGAAGTGCTCGTGAGTAAAAGGGACACTCACTGCAAGGTCTCATGCATGCTGCAGAGCAAATTCCTCAGGAAAGGAGCCCACATAACAGCTCCACGAAACTATTAATGGAAGTGACCTACAGTCTTTATAAAATTCACTGCTATAAAGTCTCCTATTATTTAACTCTGCCAAATTGTTTATGCAATAAATCCTTAGGATTGCATGATAAGGGTTTCCTACAGCATGCCAAAGCCATATTTTACTACCTTTCTGTATGGAATCACCATTTTTTCTATTTCCCTATTCAAATAAGAGATGTATTTTTTATTTTTGCATGACTACTTACAGTAAGCTCCTGAGCAAATGAAAGTCTAGCAATAAAAAGATTGGAAATGTCTAGTAACCTCTACCAGCTTTAATCTCAGCATGATCTATCTTACCTACTTGCGATGGCAATCCTTCTGTTTGGCCACCTGCTTGACTTCAGCGATTTCTTAAATTACTTCTATCAGGTAGCTAATTCCACCTGCAATCTTTTTTTACACCCTTTAACCTTGAGATTCCAAAGACTTCAAGTGAATATAAAACTCACAGAAATAGCAGCATGAAGGAAAAATCCCAGTCTGGCCAAAAAAGAACTGTAGTTTATTGTTCTCTACTGAGGGGATGGTGAAAGCCACAGTCCTGTTAAACGTACTCCAAAATAAAACAATATTCCAGGATTGCTTTCACCAGAAGCATCTCTGTCTGCTTTACAAATAATCTCTCATATTTTCATTTTTCTGATCAATACCTCAAAAATATTGATAACTTTTTACACACAGAGGTGTGTAAAAAGGGTTCCAAAGTACAAGCCCTAATACACTTTGAAGCATCACGCAACTCTTTGGTTGCCTGCAAGAGCTCTGTTTAATCCTATCTGACATATGATCCCGGAGTAGAAAAACAAAAGTACGCACACTGAATAAAACGTAAACATCACTTATATCAAGTCTCTCTTTCTCTAGGGCTAAGAAGTAAGACTCTGAACACCGGCTGGAAACTAATTTATAGCTGTCAGCACTTTGCTCTTGGTTGACAAATGCTTGGTATTTGTTGATATGAAACTGTTACAACATTACAGCATGCCCATACTTTAAATTCACAACTCCCTAAGAGTCTGCCATTATGCTCAGACATAAGAAATCATTAACACACTAACAAGGCAGCAAGAACGCTACAGGGAAAATAAAATTTGACTTAGTTATTGGCTTCATAAAGTACATCAAAGATGGAATGGCTGTTTGTCAGTGCACTTAGGTGGCCTCATTTGCTTTCCTAACTTTTCCTGCTGTATTTCTCATTTAGTCGTTAGCTCAAATGAGAGATCAACAAGCAAGGTGAAAAATGAATTCACAGGTTTATCTTTCTGGTGACACAGTCATGGAATAAGGTCCCTTCCAACCTAAGGCAATATATGATTCTATGATCATAGAATGCAGTGGGCTGGATTGGACCTTTAAAGTCCATCCCCCTGCAGTGAGCAGGGACACTAAATCTGGTTGCCCGGACCCTCATCCAGCCCAATATTGAATGTCTCCAGACACAGCAGAATGATATTGCACTGGGTCTGCCTGGGATGGAGTTCATTTTCTTCACAGCAGCCTATATGGTATTGTACTTTGCATTTTTGGTAGAGCAGAGGTGGTACCACACCAGTGTTTTGGCTATTGCTGAACAGTGCTTTGAGCTGCTCCAGCTCCGCATCACCAACAGCCAGGAGGCTGGGAGTGTGTCTGTACTGTCTATGTGTGTTAGTGTTCTGATGATGTTACTTTAATACTGCTGTAGGGAATTTTTACTGTCCATGCAAGTGAAGTTTGTTAAAAGTGTGTTGTGCATTATCTTTCAATGCTGATTCATAAATATGTGTTTCAAAGAGGCGTGGGGTAGAATGCCCCAGGTGCAGATGCCCATGTATTGATGGGAGAGACCTGCAGGAGTGGCCTCTGTGAGAAGCTGAGGCTGTCCTGTGCCATACACAGCCAGTTCCAGTCAGCTCCAGTGGACCCACTGTAGGGCACAGACAATCCCCTCAGATGTGCCTCTGGGAAAGCTCATTTAAGCAAGGCCAAAATGCTGCACAGCTATTGTTGAAGAGAGGAGTATGGACAAATGAGAGAGAAACATCCTACAGACACCAAAGTGAGAGAAGAAGTAGTGGGAGGAGGTGCTCCACGCATGAGACTACCCTGCAGCTTGTGGTGAGACCACACAGATTTATACTGAAGCACTGACTGCAGCCTGTGGGAAGCATTCAACATGAAGCGTTCTCAAAGGACTGGTTTCCCAGAGAGGAGCCCAAAGAGTGTGAAGAGCAGGTGCAGAGAACTGTTACAGATTGTCCACAAAACCTACTCCACATCCCCCTGCACCACAATGAAGACGTGAAGCTGAACATGTAAAAAAGGGCTGGGGGTTACAGGCGTTGGTTTGTTAATTTGTATTTGGTACAACACTGTTTTAACTGGCAAATCAATTTTTCTCAAGTCAATCCTGTTTGCCCCGACAGTAAATAGTAAGTAATCTTCTTGTCTTTATCTTAAACCATGAGCTTTGCCCTCTTATTTACTCCTTCTGAGCTGCTGTCTCTCGCTCTCAGAAAAGAGAAAAGAGGCGTGAGCATCTGACAAGCCAAGGTCAATTCACTACAGCTGATAAAGGATACGGACTTCTCAATCCCAAATTTGCCCCATGGTCTTTGACCGTTGTACCCTGTGTGCATATTATGGTTTAACTATAGCGATGACAAATCTGACAGAAAGAAATCGTTACCACTTCACATATATTTCCCACTCACAGCTTGGCTAAATAATTCACTTTGAAAGAGCATACTATCAAAGGCCTTAATGTCACCAGTAAAGCTTCTGCCTTGCAGATACTGATATTGAATTTCAGTATCTTTCACTTCATCCATCAGCAGAAAGCAATATTTTGTCAGTAATTTGAGCAATTCTAATTGACAGAAATTCTGCTTTTGATGTCTGTCATTCAAGCATCATAATTGTAAAACCAATTTTCATCAGCACTATCAATACAAAGTGATGAATATTCTAACAAAAAGACAGCATAAAATGAGGTAGCAAAATAAGCAGTAAAAATAAGGAAAAATTTGAGATTCACTGCTAACAACAGGAAGAGAAGTCCAGTAACAGATCCACCCTGGGAATATTTGTGTATATGAACCGTATTTTGTTACTCAGTTTTTAAAACTTAATCAAATATCGCTAACAAAGGACAACTATAAAGACATAAGATAGTTTCACCATTCCATTTTTAGCCTGTTGAGCAAAGAATCATAGAATCATTAGGGATTGGAAGGGAACTAGAAAGATCATCTAGTCCAGTCCCCCTGCCACAGCAAGACCGCCTAGACCAAGGTCACATCCATGCAAATTTTAAATTCCTCCAGCGAAGGAGACTTCACAACCCCCCTGGGCAGCCTGTTGCAGGGCTCCTTCACCCTCACTGTGAAGAAGTTCCTTCTCATATTTATGTGGAACCTCCTATGTTCCAGCTTACACCCATTTCCCCTCATCCCATCCCTAGATGATATTGAGAAGAGCCTGGCTTCATCCACCTGACACCCACCCTTCAAATATTTATAGATATTAATGAGGTCACCCCTCTGTCTCCTCTTATCTAGCTAAACACACCCAGCTACCTCAGCCTCTCCTCATAAGGGAGGTGTTACACTTCCTTCATGATCCTTGTAGCTCTATGCTGGACTCCCTCCAGCAGCTCCACATCCCTCTTTATCTGAGGACCCCAGAACTGGACATAATACTCCAGATGGGGCCTCACCAGTGCAGAGTAGAGGAGGAGAAGAACCTCTCTTGATGTGCTTACCACCCCCATTCTGATCCACCCCAGGATACTGTTGGCCCTCTTGGCCACAAGAGCACACTGCTGGCTCATGGTCATCCTGCTGTCCACCAGG
>JAOXOE010033488.1:0-10181 GCA_028565055.1 Phoeniculus purpureus
AGGGGGGTTGTGGAGTCTCCTTCTCTGGAGACGTTTCAAACCCTCCTGGCCATGTTCCTGTGCAACTGGATCTAGGGAATCCTGCCTTGGCAGGGGGACTGGACTGGCTGAACTTTCGGGGTCCCTCCAATCCCCCATGTTCTGGGATTCTGTGAGTGTGAGAGGGGCTGCCAGCTAGGCTCAGCCCTCCACAGAAAGAGCAGGGGGTGCAGATTTGCAGCTTCAGATCTGCATGCTGCCATTGGAACTGGCACCTAATGGCGCCATCTCGTATGACGCAGCGTCTTCCAGGTCACCAGGCAGCACAGGGCTAAGGGAGGAGCCACTCACCTCCGGGAGGAGAGAAGGGTTGTTCTGAAGCAGGAGCTGGCGAAGTTCCTCACCGTTCAGAGTCTCAAGGCCATGTTGTTTCAGAACACGGAGGTTGTGCTCTGAGTGGAAGTCGTGAACAAACTTGCACGGCTTCCTGCGAGTTAAGGAGAGGATTGGACTGGACGATCTTTTGCGGTCCCTTCCAGTCCCTAAGGTTCTGGGCTTCTGTGACCCAAGTCACTAAGGGACCCAAGTGCTAAGGGAGTGTAAGAGCCCAGCGCTACCCCCCGCTACCCCGCTGAATCTCTCGGCTGGAAGAGACCTTTAAGCTGGCCGAGTCCAACCACTGACCCAGGTCACTACGGCTACTGCGCTGAACGGGCTAAGAAGCCCGTCCTGTGGGCCAGCGCTGGAGACGCCCGAGGTGACTGTGCTCTGCCTGGCAGCCCCCACAGGGCCTCCGTGGAGCCCGTCCGGCTACTCCTGAGTTGCAGCCCCCGGGGCCAGCAGCCAGCCGTCCCCTGCGCCCCCGGCCTCACCTCGCCTCCTGATTGCGGCAGAAGCCCCGCAGGTGGTACCTGCAGAGGTGCAGCCCCCCGCAGCCCCCCTCGCAGCCGGCGCCGTGCTCGGGGCACAGCCGCACGGGGCTGGTGGCCACCACCACAGGCTCGGCCGCCCCGGGCCGCCGGACCAGCGTGAAGCGCTGCCGGTCGCGCCGCAGCAGCAGCCCCAGTCGCTCCTCCGAGAGCCGCTCCGGTAGCCGCCGCCGCAGCTCCTCCTGCTCCAGGCATCCGCCGCCGGAGCAGAGCAGCCGCAGCGCCGCCGTGGCCGCCAGCTCCATGGCCCCGCACCGGCCCCGCAGGCACCGAGGCCGGGAAACGAAACCGAAAGCGGCAGCAACGGAGGGGAAGGGAAGGGCCGGGGGTGGGGCGGCTGCTGCAACTTCCCCCACCGCCCCCCGGCTCCTCTCAGCTCCCCCTGGCTCTATCCCGGAGCACAGAGTGAGACGCGAGCAGCGGTGCTGCTGGAGAGCCCCTTGGCCTCCCCTCCCGCTGGCCTGTGGGCTCTGTGGGGCCATTTCTAGCCGGATTCGACCAGAGAGTGGTGATTGAAAACACCTTTGATGACACAGAGGCAAAACCTGTGTGGAGCGGTGGAACAGCTCAGTTACAGCGCAGCGCTGGCAGGGGGATGGGACTGGATGATCCTTCAGGTCCCTTCCAACCCGTGATGTTCTGTGATGGGAGGACTGGACTGGATGATCCTTCAGGTCTTTTCCAACCCGTGATGTTCTGAGATGGGAGGACTGGACTGGATGATCCTTCAGGTCCCTTCCAACCTGTGATGTTCTGTGATGGGAGGACTGGACTGGATGATCTTGCGCGGTCCCTTCCAACCCCTGACATTCTGTGACTCTGTGATGGAGGGAGTGGACTGGATGATCTTTGGAGGTCCCTTGCAAGCCCTGACGTTCTGTGACTCTGTGATTCTGAGCACAACCATCCAACCAATCCATTAACCATCGAGTGGCCTGTCTGTCACATCCGCGCCTCTCTCTGTTAGAGACAAGGATGTCAGGCAGGACAGTGTCGCTGCCGTTCTGTCTCTTCTCACGACCAGGAGGACAGGCAATGATTGATCAGAGATTTGCAGAGCAGCCTTTGAATTGAAGGACCTTCCCAGCCCTGAGCGCTGGCCCAAAGCCGGCCGTCGCTCGCTCCTTCGCACTGGAGCCTCTCGCAGTTTGCTGTGCGGCGTGTTCCTCAGGAAGAAAGCAGTACCTCTTTGATTCGATGGAACTTCCCCCTCTATCCATTATATAGAAGCAAAACCAGTCGTTGTCCTTCAGAAGGATTTGCTGCTGATGGAAAAGTAAGGTTTTGTCTGTAAAACTAGGTGCCTCCAGGTGAGACAGGGACCTCCAGGGCACAGGAAGCAAGTGGCTGCTCTTCACCTCTAAAATGCTCTAACTCAAGGTAAGGCTGGACCTGTTCTCCTGGCTGCCAGCGTAGCATCGCGGAAAGAGCCGCTCTGCCTGCAGCTTGCGGCTGCTGTGCGCGGCGTGAGCGGCTCCGCGGTGCTGGGCTCCCCGTCAGCAGCTCCAATGGCTCCTGAGCAGCTGCTGAGCTCACAACAGTCGTGGGATCCTGCGACTTCAGTTTCACCGACTTCCCGTGGATTGGGCTGCGAAAGCCTGTCCCTGGAGATTTTCAAGTGTCAGGAATTAGAGCGCTGCCTCTAGGAGCAGCTGGTGGAAAGCTGGGTGAACTTGAGCTGTGGCTTCACCTCCCAGCCCTGCTGCATCGTGCTGCACCATGGAACAGCTCAACGATCTCCTGCTGGGCTTCTGTCCTCACCTTTGAAGCACTCATCGCTGTCGTGGTGCTTGATGCCCACCTGCCCACCCCAGCCCTCTGTTTCTGACCTACTACCCAGTGCAGAACTTCTTCCCCGTGAGGGTGCCAGAGCCCTGGCAGGGGCTGCCCAGGGGGTCTGTGGAGTCTCCTTCTCTGGAGACGTCTCAAACCCTCCTGGCAATGTTCCTGTGTGACCGGATCTCGGGGATCCTGCTGTGGCAGGGGGATGGGACTGGATGATCTTTGGAGCTCCCTTCCAATCCCTTACTGTCTGTGATTCTGTGGAACTCCCTGTGCTCCAGCTGAGACCATCAGCCTCTTGTCCTGTCACAGGGTTTAAGTAAGAAGAGAGTGTCTCTCTCTTCTTGACACCCAGAAGCGATCCTGAAGTGCAACACATCAGGGACACAAAGTCCTGGATCCTCATTCCCGTTTTCACAGCCACTTACTGCTATCGTGGATCCGTTCTTTCCAACCCCTCCACCGAAAATGACGTGGAAGTAGTTGAAGAAGGACAGTGCTATCCCGCACAGAATGCCGAAAACCGCCAGGAACTTGAGCTGCAAACCCAGCGCCGGGACCTGTGCGCACCGGGAGAAGCAGAGAGGGGCTGTTAAGGCTGAGGATCACTCACACCGCTTGTAAAGTGATGCAAAAGCACTGCTGATACTGGGCTGTCACTGCATTGGAACGCTGGCTTTCCCGGCCTTTGACGGTCATCTGGGAGCCTCCTCTCTTCCAGGCTGAACAGGCCCAACTCAACAGCTTGTACTTAACTTGCTTTACTTGTCAACAGCAGGGGATGGCTTCTGCTCCTCCCTGTGCTGTCAGCAAGCACAGCTTTGGAATTTGTGAGCAAAGACCCTGGCAGGATGAAGCCGGTAGTCGAGGGCTTCTGAGCCCATTCACCACACTGCAACTTCACAGCTCAGAGTGGGAGCCAGAGATGCAGAGACCCTTGGACAGAGAGCTTCTGTCACCGATGACCTGTGAGCAGAGCCCAGCAGCAGCATCTCTGCAGGGTCCTTGCAGAGAGCTGTAGAGAGCGATGAGGGCTCCCCTCAGCCTCTTCTTCCTCCACCTAAACAGCCCCAGCTCTCTCCATCTCCCCCCATCAGACTCATTCTCCAGGCCCTTCCCCAGCTCCGTTGCCCTCCTCTGCCCTTGCTCCAGCACCTCAATGTCTCCCTTATCCTGAGGTGCCCCAAACTGGACCCAGTACTCAAGGTGCAGCCTCCCCAATGCTGCTGTACAGGGGGACAATCCCCTCCCTACTCCTGCTGGTCACACAGTGTCTAACCCAGGCCAGGATGCCATTGGCCTTCCTGGCCACCTGGGCACCCTGCTGGCTCAGATTCAGCCTCCTGTGGATGAGAGCCCCCAGGTCCCTCTCTGCCAGGCTGCTCCCCAGCCCCCCTGGCCCAGCCTGTAGCTGCAGGGGTGGCTGTGACCCCAGTGCAGGACCCCACACTGGGCCCCATTGACACCCACCCAGTTACCCTCAGCCCACCACTAGCCTGTGCAGGTCCCTCTGACACAGAACCAGGACAAAACCCGTCTGTTGAAGTTTAGGTATTTGCAGAGTTGGTTCCATTCAGAAGTTTCTCGGTGGCAGATGGGGTCTCTGTACCTCCCTGTAGCTCTGACCTTGCGCAGGGGCTGCCGTCTTGCAGTCACCACAACAGTAAAACCAGCACCTCGTGTGCAGTGAGCGACGGCGCCGCTGGCAGGAGCTGAGGGTTTGCACAGGCTGCCTCCCGACAGCAGCCTGGTAGCTGCGAACCCTCCCGAGCTCTGAGCATTTAGTGGCCTCACCCTGTAGTCCCAGATGGCTGTTCCGCCGCAGGCAGACACCAGGAGCAGCGCCGTTATCGATAGCTGCACTTCAGTCACATCGACTCTGCGAAGGAAAAAGGGGGGTCGAGTTAAAAAGGGGGAGCAGAAGGGAGGGGGAAAAGGGGAACGAAACCCCCAGCTGCTTCACATTTATCTGCTTGAAAGTCCCTCAGCTGTTCTCACTGGGTACAACCCAGGGAACACAGACAAGGACTGGCCCTGCCTAAGCACCTCCTGCACAAGGAGGCACCCCGAGGGCAGAGGTGGTTCCAAGGGGCCTCTCCTGAGCTAGAGCAAGCCACACACAACTGTGCTGGGGAAGCCTCCAGCGAATACACTGGTCACTGAGAATTCTCTGTGCATCTGCAGAGCTGCTGCTGCCAAGGACCAGATCCAAGTCGAGGCAGAGCCAGCCGGCCACAGCGCTTCATTCCCAGCACATCGTGTGAGAGGGGGGGCCACAAAGAGCCGGCTGACAGCTCAACGGCTGCTGTTGTCTTCGAGGCGAATGCTGCGACCCTTCCTCCTCCACTGCACTGAGAACAGACGGAATTTCGACCCAGCCACGAGCTGCACCGCAGCCATCTGCAGCGCTGCGACCCAGCACCGAGCCCGAAGGACCTTAAAGGCGCCGCGAGCCACAGGGTAAACCAAGTCCCTGGGTAAAACTGGGGCAACTCTTCAGGCGCTGACATAGCTCTGAGAAACTCCGCAGCAAAGGAGGCAACAGCTGCAGGGAGTTCACCCCAAGGGAAACTGAAGACATCTGCAGAAGGGAAACCCATCAGCAGAGGGACTTCTCCAGCAATGAATGTGGTCCGCAGCCCCCTGGGCTGAAACTGCTCTGTGGCTGGGACACTACAGAGGGAGGAGTCTCCTTCTCTGGAGACATTTCAAACCCTCCTGTTGCTGTGCAACTGGATCTCGGGAATCCTGCTCTGGCAGGGGCATTGGACTGGATGGTCTCCTGAGGTCCCTTCTAACCTCTAATCACTGGATCTAGGGGATCCTGCTCTGGCAGGGGGATTGGACTGGATGGTCTCCTGAGGTCCCTTCCAATCCCTAATGCTCTGGGACTTTGTGACGAGGAGACAAAACGAACCGGGCACTGCTCATCTCACCTGGCCATGTTCCTGTGTGACTGGATCTCGGGGATCCTGCTGTGGCAGGGGGTTTGGACTGGATGATCTTTCAAGGTCCCTTCTAACCCCTAATGCTCTGGGATTCTGTGAGGCACTGCAGGTGCTTGCTCTGTCCTACTCCTGCACAGAGCACCTGACCACACTGCAGGCAAGTCCCTGCTGACCTGAGCCCGCAAGATCCTTGCCAGGGCTCTGAGAACAAACCCACTGACAAGGGCCAAGCACAGGCAAGCAAAGCACAGAGTCAGTGGCTCAAAGAAGTCCTCGGTGTAACACCAAGTTCTTGCCAGGTAAAACACAAGCAGTCCAGGGTGGAAGGGAGATGAGAAGGTGAGAGGAAGAGAGAGCAGGGAGAAGACGAAGAAGAAAGGGAAAGTGAGCAGCTGGCAGACTCAGCCACTGGGCCACGCGAACGGGTCAGGGCAACCTACTTACTTTCCAAACCTCAGGATCCCCGAGACGTACGTCTGCCAGTGGGCAGAGTAGAACATGAAGAGTCCCACGAAACAGCAGAAGAACAGCCAGTCAGGGTGTGTTCCCAGTCGGATGGCTATGCAGGACCCAAGGACCACGAAGACTGGAAAGCAGAAAGGCAGGGGTGAGGCGCAGCCCCGCTCAGACACACGTTTGGAAGCATTTCACATCGCTACGGCAAGGTAAGGACCCGGCTGATCCTTTACTACCCCTCAGGGACAGTCCCAGCAGCAGAGAACAGAACACTGGACTCCTCTTGTGCCAAGCCTGCAGCAGTCCTCCCCTTCTGGCTTGGTCCTGTGCAAACAGCAGCTTCCTGTGCAGGGCCCAGCTCGCAGAGGCTGCTGCCTGCACTGCTCTGGGCAGTGAGGAGAGAGGTCGCACCAGCTCCCGGGGCAAGCGTCTCAGCCACGAAGCTTTGAGCAGAGTACAGGCACTGCCACCAGCAGCGGCTCAGGCACGGGAAGTCAAACTCGGCGAGGCTCCCTTCTTGAAGATTCCCAACTCATCCTTCCGAGGGCCACCAACAAGCCTTCTCCTCAGGGTCAGGCTGGCTGCCCCGTCACTGATGTGATGCCCTAGCTGTACGTGCCGGCAGGCTTCTGGCTCCTTACGATCCCTCGTCAGGCATCGCCTGCACCCTCACGCACCAAAAGGTCAGGCGTGGTGAAGAGCTTCCACGCAGCTCTTTGATCACTGGCTCCAACAGCAGCACACGTGCGGAGCAGAGCGGAGCACGGCACCCCGCATCTGCCCAAGGCTCTTCTGAAACACCCTCCCTGGTGCAGGCCAGGGGCATCCGTGGATGCAGCAACCAGGAGACGGTGAGGTCATCCTAAAAGGAACCAACGTGCTTACACCTGCTCTGAGCAAGGGCTTGCACTACATGATCTCCAGAGGTCTTTTCCGGCTTCAACAAGCCCGTGATTCATCTGCTCCTCTCCAAAACAGCTGCCTTGGTAAAAACCGGGATGGGAAACGGGGGTTAGGGCTACCTGTTGAAATAGAGTCGCAGCCGTGGTCAAAGAGTTCTCCCAGAGGAGAGCTGCTGTTGGTCCTTCTGGCTTGCTTGCCGTCGATGGCATCCAGAGACTGGTAGACGAAGAGTCCCACCGCGCCCAGCACGTAGGCCCAGAACGGCGCCTGCAAGAGAGCCACACAGAAGCTGTCCCCAGGCAGTTCCCAAAGCCTTAGGGGTGAGCTGTTCTGCGAGCGGCAAAGTCCCGGTCCCCAACCCCTCTGCGCCGTTTGGTACTCAGGTGACAGCCAAACCGAACCCCTCGTGCGTGAACTGCAGTAACCAGCAAACCCCTCTGGACACAGCAGCGAAGCACAGCTCTGTCTGCTCAGTTAAACAACAGCAGCCACAAAACCCCCGCAAGCCCCTGAACCTCTCTTCTGCGTCACAGGACTTTTGTTTTCACCACAAACCCCACAGCACTCCTGCTACTCTTTGCAGTCTTCCTGCTCAGAAATGCCGTGGCACAAAACCCACCTTTGGCGAAGCCGGCAGCGGCGGGTCCTGAGCTCCCAGCAGCTTCTGTCACTGACAGCGAGAGCATCCCCAGCACTCGGGTGTGAGCCCCCAGGACACAACCAGCATGAGCTGACCGCAGAGGCCATGCGGACAAGGGGTTAAAGAAACCAAGTCGTTCACCACACCCAAAGGAGTAGCTACAGACTGGCAGAGCTTTGAACTGAGCTGGGACTCAGCTACACCCCCAGCACCCCGGGGTTCCAGGGGTCCCACAGCAGGGCCCCCCCGAGCTGGGACTCAGCTACACCCCTGGGGTTCTGGGCAAGTGTCCCACAGCAGGGCCTCCCAAGAGCAGCATCTCACAGTCCACCCCTGCTCGCCTGTGTGTGCAAACATCTCTGCGGGAGCCACCCTTCGGCCTCACACAGTTTACAGAGGCTCTTCCAACGGCTTTTGCTGAGCTGGAGGTCACAGCACTGCTGATCCACGGCTGTAGCTCCTGCTGGGACAGGCCACAGCAACAGGCTCCCCAGAGCTAAAAACAGGAAGGAGCTCTGCTCCCTGAAGAGCTGGAGAGGGGAAGAGTTTCCATCCTCTTCCCAGTAGGGATCACTTGTATCCTCTAACACCTGGAGCGGATGCACCTGCGGAGCAGGGAAGAAGATCCTGGTACGAGGACAGGTGCCTGAGTGAGCTCAGAAACCCAATCTGGAGCCCTTCACCAGCTCAGATTTACATCAGAGTGGTAGCAAGCAAAGGTCACTCCTGATCAACTGTGCATTTAGCAGCTTAAATGAGTGGTCTGGTGTCTGCATTGGTCCAACCCAGTCTTCCACATCACTGGAAGATCACAGAGGATTCCTAAGTCCCTAACAACCAGAGACACTCTCTGCCATCCCCAGTCTCAGCGCAGCTACAGCTGCCGTCTCCTCTCCTCCGCACACGCCTGCCTCTCCATGCAGGGATGGCCCCTGCCAGCCTCCCACACTGGACCCAAGCAGTTTGCAAACTGGAGAAGCAGGAGCATTCGAGAGCAGCGACAGGGCTGACAGACCGAGCAGAAAGGTCAGGAGGCTCCCAATACCCATCAGCTTTTCACAGACGAGGTGTTTATTACCTCTGCCCAAAGCTATACCCTGTCCCAGCAAGTGTGTTCTCTGGCCAGGGTTCGCAGCTCTTCTCACGGAACTGGAAGAGAACACAAGCCCGGGGCAGGGGCCGCGGGAGTGCCTCTCTGTGTCAGTCACACAAGGTGTCTGACAGATGACACGGCCCCGGAACCCCGTCACACACAGCCTGGGAACTGCAGCTCTGGCCGCCTACCCAAGAGGCCGCCTACTCTGCAGCTTCTCTGACTCCGCTCCGCAGCGCAGCGTGAACAGACGCAAAGGACTACAGGAGCAAGAGACCCCTCACAGCTTCTCCCCCTCTGGAGACGTTTCAAACCCTCCTGGCCATGTTCCTGTGTGACTGGATCTAGGGGATCCTGCTGTGGCAGGGGACTGGACCAGATGATCTTTCGAGGTCCCTTCCCATCCCTGATGTCCAGGGATTCAGTGACACCCAACCCGCAGTAACCCCAGGCAGGGATCTGGCTTGTTGCTCACCTTGTGGCAATAAGGGACCTTACTTAAGGTGGCTGCTCTGTGCACACTGAGCCCGAAGCAGCCGCAGGGAGGTGGAGCAGCCCAGCCACCTGCCTGCAGCAGACGCAGCCAGTGGAGACAGAAATCATTTATGACGGGATCGCTCTGATGCCATCGCACTGCTGGCCACAGCAACAGTCACCTCAGCAGCCAGCAGAGCACTGCTGCTTGTTCACTTCAGTCCTGCAGACTCTCTTCTCCTATCAAGACCTTGGACTGGAGCCCAAGTGCGTGAGTCTGGCTCCAGCAGTCTCTGCAGCAGTGATTCCAGCTGCTATTGCAGTTGCTTACTGGGCTCAGGCTGGGAGCTGGCTGTGGCAGTCCCAAGCAAATCAGGTTTTCAGCTGAGAAGTGGGGCCCATGAGGCCGTGGGCAGAGCCTGAGTGCAGGAGGAGTGCTTGAAGGGTCATTCAGGTTGGAGAAGCCCCCTGGGATCAGTGAGTCCAACCATCAGCCCTATTCTACAAGGTCCCCCCTAAACCAGTTCCCCCAACACCACATCTCAGCGACTTTTAAACTCATCCACCTCATCTACCTGTTCTCAGTCAGCTGAGCTGGTTGCTGCATGTGGTGGTTCTGACTTGGTTCTGGCTCCAGTAATGGAGGGGAAGGGGAAACTGGCTCTGTGAAGACTGCCAACAGGGTGGGTGCCGATGGCTAGAGGACAGAAGCAACGTTCCTACCTGAACCCTGCAAAGCCAACAACTAACAGTCCTGAAAGACCACATCTGGTCTGCTCTGCCTCAGAGGCTTCCCTCTGCTGTTTCACAGAATTACAGAGTTAGGGGATGGGAGGGAGCTCTAGAGATCACAGAATCATCCCAGAACACGAGGGATTGGCAAGGACCTCTAGAGATCACCCAGTCCAGTCCCCCTGCCACAGCAGGATCCCCCAGATCCAGTCACACAGGAACATGGCCAGGAGGGTTTGAAACGT
>JAOXOE010033489.1:0-10180 GCA_028565055.1 Phoeniculus purpureus
CTTCTTCACAGTGAGGGTGACAGAGCACTGGAATGGGCTGCCCAGGGGGGTTGTGGAGTCTCCTTCTCTGGAGACATATTCCTCTGCAACTTGGTCTAGGTGATCCTGCTGTGGTGGGGGGACTGGACTAGATGAACTTTCAAGGTCCCTTCCAATCCCTAATGATTCCATGAAGATGTTCCCTTACAAACCCAAACATTTTGGCAAATAATTTCCATCAGATGGTTGAGAACGACTTGTTTTAATTCTGTCACTATTTGTATTTCACTGCTGGTTTTGGATGAAGAATAAGCATCTACCTTGGGAAACCCATGTCTGTTTCTCTGTGCCTTCAACTGAAGCAACCTTTACTCCCACAACAACCATTTCCCAGTTGCTTCTCAGTCTAAACCACTGTGATTTGCCAAACCACATGTAACTGTGACTCAAACATCAAGCAGCAACTATAAACATGCTAATCTGAAATTAAAGGTTCGTTAGCCACGTAATAGAGGACATGCTGGAGCATTTCGGAACTACACAGAATTCCCCCTTTGACTGCTTTTGATCCTCTGTCTATTCTGGCCTGAGGTCAGCTGGCAAATAGATACGGAGATTGATTTCTCTGTGTGTGTGCTAACGATTCCCCTTCCCATCCTTTTGCTCCAAATCGTTTTAAATTGCCATTGATTGGGATGGGATCTAGACAACAGACCTCACAGAATTGTTCCAGTAGCGGTTATAAGGAAAACTTCAGGTTCGACACAAGAGATGTCTTGGTACCACAAAGGGTTACTGCAGTTGATCTTGATACAGAATCACTCTGGTTGGGAAAGACCCTGGATCATCGAGTCCAACCATCCACCCTACCTTACATGTTCACCCATTATAGTGCCTGACCACCCTTTCTGTGAGAAATTTCTTCCTAATATCAAGTCTATTTAACTCCGTGGAGTTTAATTGCAGTCATCGCCCCTCATTCAGAGCACCCCCTTCAGAAATCACTGGCACCATTTCACTGTGTTTAGCAAATCCACATTTTTCTATGAACATTCACTCCAATTTGCCATTCAAAAAGCGAACACAACTCACTTGAAATGATGTCAGCCTAGGAAATCTGAGCACTGAGAACGCTGGGCCCTTTCTTTGATAGGCGGCTACTGCATTAGGCAATATCACACGGTCGGAGAGCTCATTCATTCAGCATGACAGATGCTTTAACAATCACGTAAGTCCTGAAAGCATTTCTTCCACTTGCCCAGTTAACTCAAAGGTCACCAAGATTAAAATTCCCTTCCCTCTAGCCAGTAGCACAACAGAAGGTCTCTACATGAAAGGACACAGGCAGAGCTGCCTGAACGAAGTATACTTCTCCCAACAGACATGAAGAGTTTACTCTACATAATCATAGAATCATTAGGGATTGGAAGGGACCTTGAAAGATCATCCGGTCCGATCCCCCTGCCACAGCAGGATCCCCTAGATCAAATCATAAAATCATTAGGGATTGGAAGGGACCTCAAAAGATCATCTAAGTCCAATCTCCCTGCCAGAGCAGGATCACCCAGACCAAGTCACATAGGAACACATCCATATTATTTTCTAGAAGTTCTAAGCACCTACAACACAGACTTTAAGGTGAAAGTACCTTCTCCACCGTAAGTCACTACAGAATCATAGAATCACTTGTTAATATCACAGATTCACAGAACATTAGGGATTGGAAGGGACCTCGAAAGATCATCCAGTCCAATCCCCCTGCCACAGCAGGATCTTAAATAGTTCCGATTTAAATCTTAGCTTCCCTTTCAGAATTAATCGGCTACCTTTTCTCATTTGATATTGAGGGACATAACCCTGATTATCATATCATATCTAGGTAAGCTGGAACAGAGTAACAGAGGAGGTTCCACATAAATATGAGAAGGAACTTCGTCACACTGAGGGTGATAGAGCACTGGAAGGGGCTGCCCAGGGGGGTTGTGGAGTCTCCTTCTCTGGAGACATTTAGAACCCACCTGAACATGTTCCTGTGTGACTTGTTCTAGGGGATCCTGCTGTGGCAGGGGGATTGGACTAGATGATCTTTCAAGGTCCCTTCCAATCATAGAATCATTAGGGATTGGAATTGTTCCGTGAATCTGATCTCTGGAGGTCCCTTCCAACTCCAACCACTCTGTGAAACCACTGATACACCTCTGAAAGCTTGATTTTCCCTGTTCCAGTTTTCAAACGCTGAAATCAGCTCAATGCTAAAATTAAGCAGAACTTGAATAATTGGCTTCTTGTTCTGACTTATACAAGGACAGAAAACCTTTGAATCTATTGTTATGAAGATCACGCCAATAAGGGACTGTCAGTGCTGAGAACTGGAAGAACTTCATTCTTCTCGTGTATATGGGGACCTTGCTCATCCATTTTCATGGACTGCACAAGTAAGCAGAATTATGCAGCTGTCACTCAGTTTAAATGACATTAATATGCTACTGTCCACAAGAAAAGCGAACACTCACCTAGGAAGCATTTCCCTTTGTAAAAATATGAGATCTGCTTGACATTCGGCGCAATTTATCAACACAATTGAGTGGAATGATAAGAGGAGGAATAAAGCAGGAAAATATTAATCTACCTGTCAGAGGAGAAATAGGAGTGAAATATTACCTTAATATTCAAGTCCAGGTAAAGTGCTGAGAGATGGATACAACAGCTAAATATTGTCGAATTGGCTGAACATACCGAGAAACCTTCAGCAATGACCAAAAGAAGGTTATTACAGAAAACATCCCCATCAGAGGAGAAGGGGCTGTTACAGAACACAGCCCCAAACCTACAGATTCTGTCTGACCTGGAGTATAGTGTCCAGTTCTAGGCTCCTCAGTTCCAGAAGGACATGGCCCCGTGCTGGACTCTGTCCAGCAGTTCCACAGAGGTGAAGGGAGTGGAGCATCTCCCTGCTGAGGAAAGGCTGAGGGAGCTGGGGCTTTTCACCTTGGATCAAAGGAGGCTGAGGGGTGACCCCATGAATGTTGATAAATATGGAAAGGGTGGGTGTCAGGAGGATGGAGCCAGGCTCTGCTCAGTGGCATCCAGTGATAGAAGGGGCAACGGCTGTAGGCTGGAACAGAGGAGGTTCCAGTGAGGGTGACAGAGCACTGGCAGGGGCTGTCCAGGGCGGTTGTGGAGTCTCCTTCTCTGGAGATGTTTAAAACCCACCTGGACATGTTCCTGTGTGACTTGATCTAAGGGATCCTGCTGTGGTAGGGGGGATTGGAGTGGATGATCTTTTGAGGTCCCTTCCAATCCCTGATGTTGTGTGATTCCATGGACTTAGTACTTTCAAGTAAAATATGAGTCAGGACAGTCAATTGAATCATATTCAATTCATATATTGATAAATACTTGGACAATCACAGAATCACAAAACACTAGGGATTGGAAGGCACCTCAAAAGATCATCTAGTCCAATCCCCCTGCCACAGCAGCATCACCTAGATCAAGTCACAGAATCACAGAACATCAGGGACTGGAAGGGACCTTGAAAGACCATCCAGTCCAATCCCTCCACCACAGCAGAATAACAGAACATGAGGGACTGGGAGGGACCTCAACTGACCAGCCAGTCCAATACCCCGGCAGAGCAGGATCACCTAGACCAAGTCGCACAGGAACATGTCCAACAGAGTAAGAATAACAAGGGCTATAGAAATCAAGAAGTACTTTAAAGATAGTAGATACAAAGCATCTATAAAAAGTAGATAAAAAGTAGGGGTGGCTTTAGATTCAAAAGGGATTAGCGTGACTTTACAGAGGAAAAGATATCCTTTGTTGGAAGAAAATAAAAGCCACCGTCCAGAGGGAATAACAGAAATAATTTGCTTTCAGGAAACTCAGCTGAGACATTAAGATCTGAAAACGTTATAAAACAAAGAGAGTAATTTTAATAGCAGGACAATTAACACGCTAACGGGTTGCCCACAAAGGCAGTGAAACCTCTCCTAACGTGGCTATAAGAAAAATTCATCTTGCCGGGGCTGAACTGAACGTCCCTGAGGTTCAGTTTTTTACAGTGTTATGACTGCGCTTCTGCGAACAAGATGTTCGGAGATTAAAGGAGTCCATTACAAACGTCAGAATCACCATCACGATATATTTTTAATGAGCTAGGAATTCAAACACTGTGCTCTGGGAAATAACAGAAGTGACTTCAGCTGAGCTTCCAGTGCCGCCTGATAAGACTCCCCGTGACTACGTATTGTAGAGATGGTTTGACAATAGCAGGCAACTTTATCTGTTCAACACAATGCGAGAGTGACGGCTGCCACAAGCCAACATTCAGGCTACCCAGACAAATGAAGTGTTGTCACCGTGCAGAAGGATGCTGAAAAAACCCCAACAAAGTGGAAGACAGAACTGACACCTCCACACATCTCATTACAAAGAAGAATCTGATTGACTACTTCACTAAATATAACATCTCTCGAATGACAATGCCTGCAATTAAGTGAGTCCTACTTATAACAAAGGGAAAGGCTCGTGGCCATACAGAAGGGTCCTAACACTGGCATCAAGTCAAATCATTAGCCTAACAGTTGGTCAAGGTGATCCTGCTGTGGCAGGGGGGATTGGACTGGATGATCTTTCGAGGTGCCTTCCAATCCCTGATGTTCTGTGATTCTGTGACAAGCCCTTGACTAAACCTTTTCCTTCAGCGCCACGTCTCTGTGACTCTTACATACCCCCAGGGATGGGGACTCCAGCACCTTCCTGGGCAAGCTGGTCCAGTGGCTGAGAACCCTGTCAGTAAAGATATTTTTCCTGATATCCAATCTAAAGTTCACTTGGTACAATTTAAGGCCACTTCCTCTTGTCTATCACTTGTTAGTTGGACAGACTGGTCTCCACCTCGCTGCAACCTCCTTTCCCATAGTTGTTCACAGCAATAATATCTCACCTCAGCCTCCTTTTCTCTAGATTACAAAACCATCAGCTCTCTCAGCCACTCCTCATAAGACAGGTGATCCTGCTGTTGCAGGGATTGGAAGGGACCTCGAAAGAGCATCCAAGTCCAGTCTCCCCTCCACAGCAAGATCCCCTAGATCCAGTCGCATGGGAACATGTCAAGGCAGGTTTTAAACGTCTCCAGGGAAGAAGACTCCACAACTCGGCTGGGCAGCACCTTCCAGTGCTCTACCACCCTCACTGAGAGGAAGTTCCTTCCCATATTGAGATGGAACCTCCTATATTCCAGGTTGCACCCACTGTCCCTTGTCCTATCATTAGATGACACTGAGAAGAGCCTGGCTCCATCCTCCTGACGTCCACCCCTCACATATTTATCAACATTAATGAGGTTACCCCTCAGTCTCCTTTTTTCCAAGCTGAAGAGACCCAGCTCCCTCAGCCTTTCCTCAGCAGGGAGATGCTCCACACCATCATATTTATCGGACACAGTTACACTGGTCCACTGACAAAAGACCATTATTTGTTTATTTTAGTTTTCAGAAGGATGCACTACACACCAAAGGAACCTACTCCATCTTAATGTCAACGTTTCCAAAGCAACACTATCAAAAGGAGATGCTAAAGCAAAATGCTCCTCAGCAATAACTAGTACAGGGAGGGATCAGGAGAAGCATCTGAGACCATAGCAACACGAAGCAAAACAATCTTGACCAAACCTGAAAGGGACACAACAGAACTAAATCTGAAATGTTTTTTCTCAGGTAACAGCCTGGCTGGATAAATCATCTTTCTGGCTAAAACCTCATGCACAGAAGTAGCTGAAAGTATCACAAGGGAACGCGAAAACCTGTTGTTGCTGCTGGAGCAGAGCAAAGGTGCCTCCTCCCCAGCGGATTTCAGTAACGCTTCCAGGCACAAAGCTAATGCAAAGGCCACCCTCTGACCTCAGAACAGAAAGGAAGAGATGACCTTGCCTCTTCCACGGGTAAGCATAAAGGCATTATGCATAAATCGTAAAATACTGTCAGTAGGAAACCAGTAGTTTAGCTCGGATTAGCACACGTGCACTCCAGATGGACTCCAGATGGACAGGTGAATACTCTCCAGGGTGATGGGTGGGGTAAATGTTCTCAGGACAACGCTACTCTTCAACCAAGAAAAATGTTTTGTTGAGTTTGTCTCAGCATTTTTAAATGGCAGTTTGATCACAGAGTGTTAGGGATTGGAAGGGACCTCGAATGACCATCTAGTCCAATCCCCCTGCCACAGCAGGATCCCCTAGATCAAGTCAACACATCTAGATGGGTTTTAAATATCTTCAGAGAAGGAAACTCCACAGCCCACCTGGGTAGCCCCTTCCAGTGCTCTGTCACCCTCACCGGGAAGAAGTTCCTTCTCATACTGATGTGGAACCTCCTATGTTCCCTTGTCCTATCACTAGATGACACAGAGCAGAGCCTGGCTCCACCCTCCTGACACCCACCCCTCACATATTTATTGACATTAATGAGGTCACCCCTCAGTCTCCTCTTCTCCAAGCTCAAGAGCCCCAGCTCCCTCTGCCTTTCCCCATAAGGGTGTACTGCATTTCCTTTATCATCCTTGTTGCTCTGCACTGGACACCCTCCAGCAGCTCTGTGTCCTTCTTGAACTGAGGGGCCCAGAGCTGGACACAACACTCCAGATGTGGTCTCACTAGTGCAGACTAGAGGGGGAGGAGAACCTCTCTAGAGCTAGAGGCAACTACAACACAGAGAAAGCAGTTCACTTCAGAGCAGAGGCAAAGCTAAAGCACACAAGACACCCTGACAAGGTTCTCCCACTCACTGCTTATTCACAGACTGCTGAGCACTCAGCATAACTATTTAAAAGCTCGCGTCTCAACCAGCGGCTCCTTAGCACAGCCTGCAAACCTGGCAGCGTTACACAGACGCTTATGTAAGGGCTCAGGGAAGGAGGGAGGGAGTGGGATGCTCTGGCTGATGCAGCCAGCACAGGCACCACAGCTATGAGCAGAATTTCTTCTAAGCACTTTCTCAGCCAGAATGGCACCGATGGAGCAGAGTCTACAGTGCCACCATCGCCCAACATCTGAGTCAGCTGAAATCTCAGAGGAAATATGAAAAGTATTTAGATACAGACTAAAAAGTTGGTGTTTCCCTTACTTTTGTATGTCTTTATTATAGTATTTATTATCTTATTACTATTTACTCTTAGGATGAGTCTGTTTTCCAGTTGTAGGGTGACATTGAGAAGCAGCACAGAAGCACTGACAGGCAATGTGGAATTGTGAGCAGTAGCTGCAAGAGCTGTTTCCCTGACTCCCCTCAGAGGGGGCAGTAATTCATAGAATCATTAGGGATTGGAAGGGACCACAAAAGATCTTCTAGTCCAACCCCCCTGCCACAGCAGGATCACCTAGATCAAGTCACAGAATCATGAAATCATTAGGGATTGGAAGGGACCACAAAAGATCCTCTAGTCCAATCTCCCTGGATCAGGATCCCCCAGATCAAGTCATAGAATCATTATCCCATATCACTGATATCCAGACATTTCTCATTTACTCCCCTATGTCAGCCACACAATGAGCAATGATATGAATGTGAGGACGGCAGCTAAGAAGGTAAACACTCGCTAAAAATAATTCCACAAACCTTTGACACAGGGCACAAAAGTGCCCTGTAAGAGACCTTGGCTTGATTGACCGCTCAGAACTCAGCTGCCGGCTAACAAAATAATGAGGTTTTACAGAGTGAAAAGATGCACCGGGACCTTGAGCATGAAAAACCAGAGTACACCTTGAGCACTGAGATTAGGGGGCAAAGAAAAGCCAGACATAACAAAAGCAAGGTCAAGAGGCAGGACAGCACGAGCGTGGGTCAGGGCGCAGATCCTGCCAAAGCTAAAAGATCTTAGGAGATGAAGTTTCCTGAAGAACACACTCATTAATAGCAAACACACAGCAACTGAGGGAATGAAGGTATAAAACAGAACCATTCTCCCCTAGGTGCTGTTGAAGTTACCCTAAATTCCACTAATAGAGCTGCAAGACTTTAGTCAATTAGTGATAAAAAGGGGAAAGAAATTCCCTGGAGTGTCAGGGTTATCTAATAGAGGTAACAAATAAATAGAATCATGGAATCACAGAACATTAGGGATTGGAAGGGACCTCAAAAGGTCATCCAGTCCAATTCCCCAGCCACAGCAGGATCACCTAGACCAAGTCACACAGGAACACATCCAAGTGGGTTTGAAACATCTCCAGAGAAGGAGACTCCACAACAACCATGGGCAGCCCCTTCCAGCGCTGTCACCCTCACTGTGAAGAAGTTCATTCTCATTTTTGTAGGGAACTTCTTATGTTCCAGCTCATACCCATTGCCCCTTGCCCTATCACTAGATGCCACTGAGCAGAGCCTGGCTCCATCCTCCTGACACCCACCCTTCACATATTTATTGACATTAATGAGGTCTCCCCTCAGTCTCCTCCAAGCTAAAGAGACCCAGATCCCTCAGCCTTTCCTCATCAGGGAGATGCTCCACTTCCTTCATAATCCTCATAGCTCTATGCTAGACTTCCTCCAACAGCTCCATGTCCTTCTTGAACTGAGGGGCCCAGAACTGGACACAACAGTTACTTCTCATATTGATGTGGAACCTCCTGTGTTCCAGCTGACACCCAGTCCCAGTCTCGTTTTCCCTCCGTCTCTTTACTCCAAAGACAGATCAGTAGGACTGTTCCTCAGTCTCACCAACTTTCTTCACTACACACACTTTGTCACTGAGGATGCCCTGTACCGGCTCAGGACACAGAGGTGTTTATGCCCCCAACACAATAGATTATTAAGATACTATTTCTATTTAAGAACGCTATGATCAAGCTCACACAGATTATTTAGCTTCAGAGCTATTTCTCGCATTGTTAACTATCGTCTCCTGATTAGCGCAATATTCTCAAAGAAGAATCGTCCCAAGATGCCAATTCACACATCTCCTACGGTGACAGTTCATTATGCAAAGCTGCTATCTCATGCTCAAGGACTTATCTTGGGAGTGGGCACTATTCCAGAGCATCAGCAAAAACTTCTCCCCCCCAGAAATCCTACTGCTAACGTTCAGGATATCATTTTATCAGTGATAGAGGAGCAGCTCTCCATCACCAGCTTTGTGCCACCGCTGACTTGGGCGCTGCACCCCCCAGGCCCCAACAATCAGAATATTTATGACTGGATCTGTCTCTGACCCAGATACAGTAGTGATGATTAGAGCTTTCATTTGGCAGGAGTGATTCTGACCTACTGTGCTAGTAATTTTGCAGATGGGAACTAATTAACAGCCAGCCAGCCCACACACACGCTCTAACCTAGCTGTGAAAAAGCTCATAGTGAAACTCCAAATCAAGTGCCGGGTAAATAGGTGTGCACGTCCACACTGCAGTGAAAAAAGGCACTGCCGATGGTGAAGGTGATAAGCAAAGTGTCCTGAAACACAGATGAGCGGGTCCTGTGTTTACACATGTCTCATCGTTCACCAGAGTAAGGATAAGGACTCCAAGCGGCTGTAATTCTGCCTCCAGGGTTATTTCAGGAAGGTCAATTTAGGACAATCCAAAGGAGACTCCGATCTCACAGCTGTGTAAGGATAACCCTTCTCTATGATACTGCATCAGTGGTCTGAGACACGGCCACAGAACTCGCCTTGATTAAATAAAAAATGAATTGATAAGTGCTTAGTGATTGGAATTAGACATCTCTAGTTACTGCTCAGGCAGACTAACTTCTAACGGAATGAGCCAGTAGAGGTTGGGGACCGACCTGACGCAGTGTAGAATGTTCCTTTGGTGAGCCTGTAGTACCTGCTTCTCACTACAGTAAATAATGTCTGGCACCTGGGCAAGAACAACTCCAGGTACCCGTAGAGAGTGGGAACTGATCTGTTGGAGAGCAGCAGAGGAGAAAGGGACCTGGGGGTCCTGGTGGCCAGAAGCCATCAATGTGCCCTTGTGGCCAAGAAGGCCAAGGGCATCCTGGGGTGGATTAGACATGGGGGTGTTAGTGGGTCGAGAGATGTTCTCCTCTCCCTATACTCTGCACTGGTGAGACCACATCTAGAATATTGTGTCCAGTTCCGGGCCCCTCAGTTCCAGAAGGACACAGAGTTGCTGGAGAGAGCCCAGCGCAGAGCCACAGAGATGATGAAGGGAGGGGAACATCTCCCTGATGAGGAAAGGCTGAGG
>JAOXOE010033490.1:0-10180 GCA_028565055.1 Phoeniculus purpureus
ACTTCCTGACTGACAGTAGTGAGAACTCCGGAAAGAAGCTATTGAGCACGAAGAGACACGAGAATTTAATAATGAAGGTGCTGGAGGCAGTTTAGTTGAAATAGCTCCTGAAAATACAGACATCTCCCAAACTACTTTTTAAAATCTGCCTCCAGTAAAATCTACTCCCTGTAGCTCCTATCATGTCTTCTGTCTGGGGCTGCCTTATTGTCCTCCTTGCCTCCAAGCAGCTCACTGGGCATCACTGTTGATGCAGCATCAAGAACAACAAAACAGTGTCTTGTGTGTAAGCTGGAGGAAGCCTGAAACCTCAAACAGTCACTGTTTGCAGCCTGCTCGTGCACATAGGGCTGCTTTTGTAATGCTAGAAGCTAAAATCTTTCTTAAGGAACAATTAGGTGCTGTAGGATTACATTGATACCCATTTGTCAGTGTGTCCCCTGCTCTAACCTCTATTAAGATAGGAGGAATCAAGTATCAAAACTACCACTGCTGCCCTTGCCTTCCCGTGCCCTGGCATCTTGTAGCCCCAAAGCTGAAAAATTCAGCAGACAGGCTTTTCTTCTGAGGCTCTTCTCCTGCAGAACTGCACTGAAACCCTTGCCAAGAACTCCTCTAAGCACGGAGAGGAAGGGGTGGAATTTTACCTGCCACGCATTGAGGATGGACTTTATGTAACGGTTAGTTCTGGAAGGTTTCAGCCTTTAAGGCTGCTGTGGAGTGACGAGTTTGTTTATTTTTCCCATTAAATTCTACTGCAAGTTATGCAAGGGTGGTCAAAAATCTTTCAACAGCAACTTTTTCCATCACAAAATAGCAATTCATTGAATTACAATATGTGTTGGGACAGGCTTGAATGGCTAAGACGTGGCTTTCTGTGCTCCTCTTTACTCTGAGGAAGTAGCCCTTGAGATCCCCATGTCAGGCTGCTGTTCCAGCCGGCTCAGAGCTCAGCAAGCATTTCCAATCTCCGTTCTCCCACTCCCACTTCCCCCTCCGCTGAAAATTGTGCTCCCTGTTCACAATATTGCTGAGCTGTCTGTAATGATAAATGATGTGCCTTTCTTTAAATTTCCTTTCTGCTCAGTACCAGATATTGGCCGGCTTGGATGTGTGTTCCAGGTGGATAAATAACTTTGGCAAGTCAGAGGGAATTTATGCACATGGCAACAGATATGTGCCCCGTGTGCTAGAGTTCTCCCGTGTCAGTACGATTATGTAACTTGGTTTTCACTGGAATTATATTTTCATGAGCACAGATTCAGTTGCTGGTTTATTTGGGTGGGTTTGGTTTTTCATAATTTCTTTAGTTGGGTTGTTTGTGGAGGTTTTTCTTTGTGTGAGTGTGACATAAGGATCTCTGTGCTGAAGGAAATTTTAGGTTTGGACCTTGTTAGAGGCCACAGTAGAACTGAGCTGTTACTGGGCTGCACGTCACCCTTTTGGAAGCATTGATCTTTCTGTGTACGTGACTTGTGTTGTCAAGTGGCTCTTTGGGGGCTCAGAAAACAGAGGCTGGGGTTCTTTTCTTGGTGAGGATTTGTGTTTGGTACAACAGCTGCACACAGGGTTTGGGAGGAATTTAAACAGTGGAGGATTGGACTAGATGATCTTTCAAGGTCCCTTCCGATCCCTAATGTTCTGTGATTCTGTGACCGGGCTGCGTGAGAAATGAAAATGGTTTTGATTCTTAATTTAGACAGTGCTCTGCCTTTGACAGTCAGAGAGGAACCTTCCCTATTTCTCTGTGATTCTCTTTATTTCAAAGGAGCTGTGGAAATAAAGCTTCACGGAGAATCAAACTCATTTCAGGCTTTTGCGCCCCTTTCCCCTGTAAATGTAAATGATTTCTGGCAAAAAATGATGGGCCTGTAGGAACTACTATGGAGGAAAAACCCCTAAGGGTCGGTTGTGTATTCGTAAATACATATATTCAGCCTGTGTCTTCAGTATGTTCTAAAAAAGTTTTCCAAGGACAGGTTTTGCTGCATTTTGACTCAGATTTTCAACACTAAACTTTAAGGGAGCATGGAAGGCTGCTGATGCTCAGAAAAATGCACAGTGATGCTGTGGTTTGTCGAGCAACAGAGAGAAAACATCATAAGAACCACTTGGATTCCTTTTCTTGGTCTTTTATCCATTCCTTTATTTTATCTGACTTTTATTGGCTGCTCGCACTCAGAATTGTGGTCACTGCTTGATGTCCAAGTGGAAATGGTTGAGTGCTGTTCCTCAGGTCTGTTTTGGGTCTGATGCTGTTTAAAATCTCTGATGACATGGTCAGTAGCACCGAGTGCCTCCTCAGCAGGTTTGCTGATGACACCAAGCGGTGTGGTGTGGTTGATGCTCTGGAGGGAAAAGAGGCTGCCTAGAAGTACCTCAGCAGACCTGAGACCTGGACCTATGCAACCCTCACGAGATTCAACAAGTCCAAGTGCAAGGTCCTGCATCTGGGTCTGGGCAGTCCCAAGCACAAATCCATGCTGGATGCCGAACGGGTTGACAGCAGTCATGAGGAGAACATGGAGGTGTTGATAGATGAGAAGCTCTAGATGAACTTGCAGTGTGTGATGGCAGCCCAGCAGATCAAGGAGGAAAGTTCTTGAAAGAGAGGGAGATTTAGATTAGATGTTAGGAAGAACATCTCCCTATGAGAGTGCTGAGGCCCTGGAATAGGTTGTGGCTGCTCCATCCCTGGCAGTGTTCAAGGCCAGGTTGAATGGAGCTCTGGGCAGCCTGGTCTAGTGAGAGGTGTCTCTGGCCGTGGCAGGGGATTGGGACTAGGTGATCTCCAAAGTCCCTTCCGACCTAAACCAGTCTGTGAGTCTATGATTTTCTCAGCATCTGTATTTTAAGAATGTTAGTTTTCAATCCCTCCCTACAAAGTACCAGTCTCTGCTCCACAGAGAGCATTGGAGGGAGAAGGACCAGCAGCTGTCTAGCCACTGGAGATCCCCTTGAGTAACAAGACATTTATTTCTTTAAATAAAATAGGTCCAGACAGAAAGAAGGGATTTTACGGAGTAAAAATGACCATCAGGAGTTCCAAGGGCTTGTGAACCCCTCAGAGCTGTCAGGGAAGTTTTCAGGCCTGAAGACCCTGAGGTCTCCTGTCAGGGTGGGTTAAAGTGGGAAGCAGTGCTGGGTGTGCTGTGACAGCTTTAGCTGTGTGAGGTTCTGGAATCCCTCTATGAGGGTGGGAGCAAGGAGTGGTTCTGAACTTCACCTGAGCTGCTGTGACCCTCTCTGTAGCTCATCTGTGGTTCATTATCAAATGTCTTCAGTTGTGGTTTGATTTCATGCGGTCAACTCCAAGGTTTGGGGGAAAGCTTCTGTCTTCTGGTCAGAGTTCTGTAATGTGTGATTTTTGAGCTACTCACCACAACAAATAATGGAAATAACTTCTATAGGATCATCAGCAGAGACTTTATTACAACTTGGGGTTAGTCCAAGCCCATTTCCTTTTCAATGCTCAATACGGGAAGTGTGTCCAGTGCTGTGAAATGGAGAAGGGAGCAAAGACACAAGCTATTTCTTCAGTCTGTTGTGTGTATTTTTGACTGTCTTGCTGTGCTGAAATAACCACGTTGCAGGTAAAGGTTGCTGGAAGGTTGCTGTCTTACTCTAGGGGAGTTCTAGGGATAGATTTGAGCTCCAGGAGAAAGTCACATCCATGGTTGGGGTTAGGGTAATGCACAGCCAGGCACAGCTGTGGCTGCAGAGTAGCTCAGGAAGAGGTCAGGAGCTGGAGGCCTGGGTTAAATGCAGTTCTGAAGCAAATGGGGCCAGACCCCTGCTTCTCTCAACTCTTTTCACGGCACTCTGAGGCACAACATCAGAGCTGGCCTTGAGCACAGGCAGCTAAATCCCTGGGGAAGACTTGCAGTCAGGACTCTGACCCAAGCTCCCAGGGAAAAGGTGATGCCCTGTGTTTTCTAATGCGGATGAATTCTTAAGGACCTTGTTCCTTTGCTATCCAAGTCCTTGAAGAAACGCTCTGCAAACCAGAAAACCAGTTGAGCATCTTCCTGCAGCCACCCAAACCAGCAAAAATTCTGCCCGTGTGTTGCAAACGGGAGCAGCTTTGTGATGTTTTTTACTTTGCCCAGTAAATATTCCTGTAGCAGGTATTATGCAAACACGTTTTGGTTTGGGTAATATTTCTGTTACACCAGGATAGCATGAGCCTGCAGCTCCCCCTCTCCTCAAATCCACACAAATTGCGGCAACGCGCTTTTTAATTCAACCAGTAAATCCCTGCCACTACTGATCCTTCCCCACGGCTCCCCCCTCCCCTGAAGATCACCACTGTAAATAAGTGGCGGGGCTGAGGGGAAAAAAAGAGTAGGTGGTGCATGGTATTAAAAACAGCAGCTTGTTGAGCAAAGCTATTTAAAAAGATTCTGAGTACCACATAATAAAGGTACTATCAGCAAATACCAGACTAGCATCTCAGCTAGCTTTACTGGGCTGTGAGTTATTGCTGTGGTCAATAGATCTCTTTTCTGTAGCATTCTGCTTATGTAGGTGATAAATCTTACAGTCTTATGGGAATAGGGTCAGGCTTCTGCTACTCTGCCCCATTATTTTTCTCCTACATCATTTAGAAAACTGCTGGACTGGACCGTTTTTGGTGCAGTGACTTTTTGCTCAGCTACATAGTAAATTTTATTGTGCATATTAAATTTTAGCTTGGACCCCATTTTAAAGTCCATCTTGAGAAAAGATGAGAGTGAAATAAAATCTTAAGCAAAAGAGCAAACAAACATGAGAAGGAGAAAACAAATGCTGGTTTAAATGGATTAGTTAGATGCAAAATATAAAAAGCTAAAATTATGGTTTGATTTTTGATAAAAAATGGCCTTTTTGGGGTAACTTTTCAAATTTGGAGGCTGAATAATCTAGTACTGCTGGCACTTAGAGGTATTTTCAGTAAGCTGTGGGGATATTTTAAGCAGCGGGTGGTTTGAAATTCTTGCTGCTAAGAGAGGAGGAGCATAAGGTGATGTTAGGTAATAATGGACAAAGTGTTTGACTCTTTCATGATTTTGGAGCCACCTCAGCAGAGCCACCTGCCAGGAATCACAATTTCTACTCTGTTCCTGGGGACACTGGCTCTCTTCCCTAGTTTTCCTGCAGACAGGGGTATGCCACTGCCCCACAGAAGGAGGGGAAGGAGGAATGTGGCTTGTGTGAAGAAGCCCTTGCAGACCTTTGAGTTTTGCTGTCTGTAATCAGGCAAAGGATGATCCTGCTCTGGCAGGTGGATTGGGCTAGATGATCTTTCGAGGTCCCTTCCAATCCCTCGTGTTCTGTGATTCTGTGACAGGACAGAGACTGTGGAGTCAAGATTCAAGGACAGTGAATAGCAGAGCTGTGATAACAGAGATGTCTGCAGGTACAATTGCCACCCGGTGCTTTTAGCATCTTGATCTGTATCAATACCTACAAGTTACACACCTGATAGCACAACAAAACATCACAGTCTGAAGTGCATGAGACCAGCAGATCTCTGCAGGATCACAAGGCAGACATGCCTGGCCAAGTGACTTTGTGTGTGATGCAGCAGAAAGTTAAATCACTTTCATGAGAATTTGCTCAAGAAAGCAAGGGGCTTCTTTAACATCTGTCTTTGGTGAGTGCCTAGGGACAGTGTCCAAACACGTAGCAAGCTGAAAAAAGAATTAAGGAATAGTCTGTGTGCTGCTTCAATAACAAAGGAGTAAATTTTCACAGGCAGGTATCAGCCCAGTTGTTAGAGAAATCTGCCCTATCAGGGATTCTCTCAGCAGAGGACCGTAAGGAACTGCCAGGGAAAAGCATTACATTTGTAGGTCTTCAGGATGGCTCACTGAACCTCATGTTTCTTTGATTCCATACTACGGTGCCTGCACTTTCCACAATGTACATAAATCCTTGTTTCCGCCGGTACAGTTTATTACTCCTGATAAATTGGTTGATACGTCTTTGACTTCTGCTCGATTCCCTTTGTCAAAGAACTGTTTCTCTCATTCTGACTGGATTTCTTAATTTCCTTCCTTGCTCATTTTGCTCTTCACTGGGCCTTCCAGGAAAGTTCTCTGGTGTCCTTTATAATTTTCCACTTCCCAGTAAAACTTTCCTTCATCTATTACATCTAAGGCCCCGTGAGTGGTCACTCTGAACCTTATTATGTGCAAGGATTTCCTAATGGGGTTTCTCTTTCTTCTGCCACTGGGATGAAAAGATACCAAGCAGCTGTACATTCTCATCTCAAAGTATTGAGTTCAGTTTGGGGCACTTCAGTACAGGAAGGACATTGAGATGCTGGTGTCCGAAGAGGAGCATCTAAAGCTAATGAAGAGCCTGGAGGGACAGGTCTTAGGAACAGTGAGTGGTTGAAGGACCTGGGGTTGTTTAGCCTGGAGAAAAGGAGGTTCAGAGGAGACCTTGTTGCTCTACAACTACCAGAAAGGAGGTTGTAGAGAAGTGGGAGTGAGTCTTTTTTACCAGGTCTCTAGTGATAGAACAAGACGAAACAGCCTAAAGTTGTGCCAGGGGATGGTTAGTTTGGACATGAAGAAAAAAAAATCTCTTCCCTGACAGAGTGGTCAGAGGTTGGAACAGGCTACTCAGGGAGATGGGGGGGAGTCACCATCCCTGGAGGGGTTCAAACACCATGTAGATGTGGCACAGGGTTTAGTAGGCAGAATGGACTTAGGTTGATGGTTGAACTTGATGATCCTGGAGGTCTCTTTCAGCATTTCTGATTCTATGATTCTCATACTTAGCATCAGGCTAGAAAAAGCAGAGCAGTCTCTTTATGTTTTAGACCTGGGCTGATCATACTGAAAAAACCCCAGACCTGTTCCTCAGCCATGGTAGTGTGCAGAGTGCATCATAAACGTCTTCTGTGGGCTTAGCCATGGAAACAGCTACCCAACAGGAAAATAAAGGAGCACATCAAACTGCTATAACTTAGTTTTCGTGTATTTTTTAAATTGAATAACCAGCACACAAAGAACAGAATTTTCTCAGTACAAAAGAAGTCGTCCTGTACTTTAGATTCTAATACAAGAGGATGCCCAACACCATGGTTTACTCTAGCATCGTTAAAATGTAGAGTAGTTCTTATAGGGCAGTGAGAATGAAGTAACCCTCACCAGCTTTGGAAACATATTGTAGCCTAAAATATTGCTTAAGTCTTTATCAGATTGACTGTACAAGCAAAATCCACACTTTGTTTATAAGGACTATGGTTAGACATGTTTTCTTTTGGGAATCATTAAGCACTTGCTGAACACAGTTGTAATCACAGGTAGTAAGAAATGAAAATACCATGAGTTGTATTGCCACTACCCAGAGCTGCTTCATCCCACTGGCACTTTTAGTCACATGTCAGATGATGTTCAACTGTATAGTGGTAACATTTGCGTTGAGGTCCTAACTGAATTCCAGCTTCAGAAGCTCCCCCTGGGAGCTTTAAGGTTAAGACAGCTGTAAGATTTATTTCCTGAAGTGTTGGGTATTTTGCCTTGTGTCTTTTGAATAGATCTTTATAATTAGGTTTTTCTCTGTGGTTGGTTCTTTGCGTAAAGCCAGTCCCTTCGGGGTTTTTTTTTTTGTCTTTAGCTCAGTTGTCTCCTGAAGCATTCTTCACATATGTCTGACTTGCTACCTGCTGATTCAACACCTTCTTTGCAGAAAGATCTCTGTGTGGAGGACAGGAGATGCACAATGTCACTGTCATCACAGTTGCTTGTAGGAGGAAGGAGCAGCTATTGTCCAAGTAATACTCAGTCTGTGAAAAATGTGCTTAGCTTATGTGCAGCAAGGAGCTGGGATGTTCCAGAACAAGCTCAAGGCATGTGAAGTCTCTGGATAGTTTAGCTGGCAAACTCAAACGAGTCACCACCAAGTTTCATAGGCAAAGAATTTATTCTGCCCATGAGTCAACTTGGTCTGAAGGAAGTAGAACACCTCCCTGATGAGGAAAGGCTGAGGGAGCTGGGTCTCTTGAGCTTGGAAGAGACTGAGGGGTGACCTCATTAATGTCTATAAATATGTGAAGGGTGGGTGTCAGAATGATGGAGCCAGGCTCTTCTAAGTGTCATCTAGTGATAGGATGAGGGGCAGTGGGTGTGAGCTGGAACATAGGAGGTTCCGTATAAATATCAGAAGGAACTTTTTCCCAGTGAGGGTGAAGGAGCACTGGAAGGGGCTGCCCCAAGGGGGTTGTGGAGTGTCCTTCTCTGGAGACATTTAAAACCTGCCTGGTTGTGTTCCTGTGTGACTTGGTCTAGGTGATCCTGCTGTGTCAGAGGGATTGGACTGGATGACCATTTGAGGTCCCTACCAATCCCTAATGTTCTGTGATTCATGTAATGTTCTGTGAACACAGAGCCATGGAAGTCAGAGGTGTCGCTACATTGGAAAGACTGTACCTAGAAGCAAATCATTACGACAAGGCTCACTAATTGTGAGACAGTACTGTTACTTAATAGAGCCGGTACTTTTTTCTGTCTTTGTATCTTCTAGGTGGCATGTTTTAACCAAACACAAGTTACTAACTGGTAGAAATGTTTTGGCCTGGCTTATGAAAAGCCATAGTGGATAGTCTAATGATCCTCTTAGCCTTAACAACTACAGATTTTGTCCCAGAGCTGCTTATCAGTTTCTCAAAAGGTGAGCTCTAAAGGGACATGGGGTCAGAAAAATTAGTGAATGGATTGTATTGTCATTCCAAGCTCGGCTGTGTGAAATCAACTGGTAACTTGCAAAAAACCTCAAAGAAATCCTTTTGGTTTTAACTTCACTGCAGTATAACCTCAGTCCTTAAACATGAGCTTGGATTTAGTCCCTCGCTGTAGTTGGGCATGAAGCAAGTGCCTTGATCCAGGCCTCTTTTGACCTAAAAGTCTATGCATCTGCAAACCTGTCAGAAAGGGCAAAACCTGGCAATTGCCTTGTACAGGGCACTGAAAAGATGAAACGCATCACCAGCCCCACACTTAACAACATGTAATTGGAAGATTTCTCTTTTAACTGCCTCTTCCCTTGATTGGCAGATAATGTCATCGTTTTGACTGGTAGTCCCCAGTCAATCATACCTCATGTTGTAATGCAGATTCCCCTTGATTCCCTGAAGGATGTACTGACTGAGAGTCCCTTGCCAGCGGCTTTACATGTTGCACTAATCCTCAGTGATGGGTAATTCACCAGCTCTTTTGGCTTTTCTTTGCTTTGAGAAGTGGTCTTCCAGGTTCTGTGGTTCTTCCCTGAACAAGGAGGACGAAAGTGAAGACAAACAAAAAGCTTCAGAGAACAACTGCGTCTAAATAATGGTCAGATATGGTCAGGACACTTAGGCATTAGAATTAGCTAGTTTCACACCAAGAGAATCAGAAAATGTACCAAGGACCTTGTTTTTAATGGCCGTAAGTAACCACCTCATAGGTTTCTTTATTAGGGCAGGCTCCAATATGCTGTTTCAGCTCGAGAACACAGAGTTCAGAAGTTTCTTGATATTGCGCTTCAGTTTGCTAACTAATAGGTCCTATTTTGTTAGAAATGTGCACTTAAAATGTCCCTTCTGCAAGTCTGCTCAGAAATAATGAGGCATTTATGATCGCATTAATTATAGATTGAGACCGTATCTCAGATTGAAAGTGTCGTTCTTCTCGTAATGCAGCCTGTGGGCTCCTGAGCTCATTTTGGAGTTAGAGTAAAGCAGAAAAACACTATTATATAGGGACACTGTATTCAGTCAGTAATTAATGGAATTTTTGGCTTGTGAAAAGTTGGTGGTGGTATAACATATAAAGTATAGGTGTGACGATCATTAGCTTATGGGTAAAATCACAGAACATTGGGGATTAGATGGGATCTCGAAAGATCATCTAGTTCAATCCCCCTGACACAGCAGGATCACGTAGACCAAGTCACACGAGAACTGATCCAGGCGAGGTTTAAATGTCTCCAGAGAAGGAGACTCCACAACCCCACTGGGCAGCCCCTTCCAGTGTTCTGTCACCCTCACTGGGAAGAAGTTCCTTCTGATATTGATGTGGAACCTTCTGTTCCAGCTGACACCCATCGCCCCTTGTCCTATCACTAGATGCCTTTGAGAAGAGCCTGGCTCCATCCTCCTGACACCCACCCTTCACATATTTATAGACATGAATGAGGTCACCCCTCAGTC
>JAOXOE010033491.1:0-10180 GCA_028565055.1 Phoeniculus purpureus
ACAGAGGAGGTTCCACATCAATATGAGAAGGAACTTCTTCCCAGTGAGGGTGACAGAGCACTGGAAGGGACTGCCCAGGGGGCTTGTGGAGTCTCTTCCTCTGGAGACATTTAAAACCCACCTGGCCATGTTCCTGTGCAACTTGATCTAACTGATTCTGCTGGGGGGACTAGACGATCATTCGGGGTCTGTTCCAATCCCTAACATTCTGTGATGCTGTGAGATTCAGGCACATTATGACCTTTAAGAACCCTTGCAAAACCAATAAAAAAACCTTACTGCAGTGAGCCCAAAATTATAATCCCTTTATAACTGCTAAACAACAGAAACAACCATCTCTGTCACAGCCCTATGACAGTTTCTGTTATTCCAGAAACCTCATATGAATAAGTGCCAGACCTGGTTTTCCAGGTGAAAACCTTATGTATGTCATCAAGACCAACACTGCTAAACACATTGGTACTTGTCACAGCTCAGGACAATGAATCATTTAATATTAAGCTCTAAGGATCATGTGACTTACAACTAGAAGACACCAGATCAGAATAAAAATGCCTCTGACCAGAGATGGTTTGAGTCATGCAGTTGAAGCACAAGCTACAGACCTACCCAAGGAACACGTCTGTTTCCATAGAGAAGAACCTGCCACTTCACAGTCGTATGTATTTCAGGACAGACAAGAAGGCCTTGAGTGGAAACCATTTCTGTTTTTCCCCACGGATTAAACGTTTCCTTATGCAATAAACCCACTATAATTGATAAACCCATGACCTGCTGTAAACTCAGGTCAATTCAAAATGCAATTTCAATACTTTGTCCTTCTTTCCTACTGCATTTCCTACCTTGCCTTGTATTTAGTTCAAGCAGTTTTTCAAACCAGTTTCCCCACAGCAATGCATAAAGCAGCACAAAAGATGCTTGAAAGAGATATTTTCAATCCTTCACGCCAATATGCAGGTACGCTAAAATAGCTCACAGTGCTCAGGCTATTACCAGGAGACAAGCTTTAATACGACAGATGCATAGCAAGCTCATCCTCTCCAAAAGAAGGGATGGGAGAGAAGGAACACAGAGTCCTGTGAGCACTTTCTGACATCCACAATTTATGCAACCCACAAGATAACGAGAGAAGGAATAATGCAGAATATTCCTTCTGGCATAGGCAATACAGCAAAGGCTCAAGCAGCTAATCTATGCTCATGCTTCCTACAGAATCATAGAATCATCGTGGTTCAAAAGGACCTCCAAGGTCCTCCAAGGATCACCAAGTCCAGCCCTTAGCCCAACATCTCCCTAACCCTCAACCACAGTTTCACATGCTCTAGCTACACATTTTTTTCTCAACAGGAGGTAAATAATAAATGTTGTGAGGGACAAGATTATTTCAAGGAAAGAAGTCTTTTCTTTGTCTGGGAAAATGACAAATGTTCTCTATTAACTCTCTCGTTTCCCAAAGGTGAAGAGAAAGAATAATGGAGAGATACTTACAGAATGGAAAAGAAAAATACAACTTCTTTAACACAAATAACAACAATAAAATTAAATCTGTACAAACCTATACAGAATCAATCCAATCTCCCAATGGCTATTACGTCAGGGTCACCACTGATGCTGTGGGCAGGCACTGAAGTCCCAGACTAGAACTTGATTCGGGAGTTGGATTCTGGAACCAGACTCAGGAATGTGTGGATTGGGATTGAAGGCAGAACAGAGTCCTCTCTGGGCACTGTCCATAGACAAAGAAAGAATGATCCTTGTGATCCCTGAGCATTGTACCCAATATGATGCATATAGGATGGAATACCCTACCCTGCTGATCAGTTTAAGGTCATTTGTCCTGCCCACTCCTCCCCATAGGTGCAGCCTCTAACTTTCTGCACCCCCAACACAGTACAAGAAGTTTAACAGTGACCTTGGTTTCTACAGGAGAAAATACAAGCAAGAGCCTTTCTGCCTACCAGTCCTTAGCAGTAACTGCAAACATGAGGTGTTAACACTTGTAGAAGCAGACCCTGTCTGCACAAACATGGTGTTAACTGTAGGAAGTGTAGAAGAGACTGAGCTGAAAAGCAGTCTCTGAGCAGAATTAATTCTTCTTTCACTTAAACCAATACATGCTGCAATGTTTTTCTTCAGGTCATTCAGAACCTAGAATCTGTGAATTACAGTCAGCAAATCAAGCAACAAAGAACAGAACAAAAAAATAAGCTGCTCTGCCATTGTTCCTGAAGTGCTTTACCCTCAAAGCACTAAACACCAACATGCACAGAAAGCAACTTTACCTTTTAGCTGACTACTTCAGTGTTACTGGGCTGAAATACATTGGAATGGAATGAGTTTTGCAGCCCTGGAGAGTTGGGCAGCTACTGAGGAGCTTCTGTGACCAGCACAATCTTGGTCCCCAGCAGATGAGGTGCTGGGGAGCCTTGCAGTGCAGTTTAAGATGCTGCTCCCAGCACTTCCCCTTATTGGGAAGGATGCATTGGACAGGCGACCATACCCAAGCTGCCACCACACAAGTCACAGCATCTCAGTCTGCACATGTGATTACAGACAAAATTAGATTATAGTATATATGGAGTTATGATTTCATTGTATATATCTTGCCAAACTAATGTAAGAGTCACTAGTTATGTTATCAGTTATAAAGCAAAGAAGTCATACATTTTATATTGAATTTGAAATAAGATTCTATCTACTATATATACAAACCTCACCTATAAGAGAACTAATACTTTAAATAGCAAGACAGGATGTTCTAAAGATACCTTTTTAAAATCGTATTGGTTAGCCCCTTCAACATGGTGGAAGTTGCAAAGACTAATTAAACAAATCTGATTGAAACCAACTGGTTTAGGATTCAACATGTAGACAAAACCTAAAAAAACATGCATCAGTGGAAAAGTTCAAAAGTTGAAAGCCAAGGTAGACTTTAGACCTTCATCCCAAAGATCCCCTGAGAAGACCAACTAAATAACAACACCCATGCTCAATGAGGCAAAAACCTGTGTAAACAGATGCTAAGAAGCCATTAGCATAAACCCTCCTATTCCAAGAAATGTAATGAATATGCATGAATTACAGAATCACAGCATTACTGAGGCTGGAAAAGACCTCTGAGATCATCCACCTGAGCCCATCACCTAACATCACCACTATCACCTAGACCAGGGCACTAAGTGCCACAGCCAGTCTGTCCTTAAACACCTCCAGGGATGGGGGCTCCACCACTGCCTTGGGCAGTCCATGCCAGGATCTGATCACCCCCTGTCCATGAGGAAGGGCTTCCTAAAATCCAACCTAAACCTCCTCTGGCACAGCATCTGGCCCTGCCCTCTCATCCTGTTGCTAGTTGCCAGGGAGAAGAGCCTGACCCTCACCTGACTACAATCTCCCTTCAGGTGGTTGTAGAGTCAGGAGTAGACTACAAGCACCCTTCAGATGGTTGTAGAGGCAGAAGGTCCCCCCTGAGCCTCCTTCTTCTCCAGGCTAAACAATCCCAGCTCCCTCAGCCTCTCCCTCCAGTCCCTTCGCTCCTCTGGACCCACTCCAGCCCCTCAGTCTCCTTCTTGAAGTGAGGGGCCCAGAACTGCCCCCAGCACTCAAGGGGAGGTCTCACCAATACAGGGGGAGAATGATGTCCCTACTCTTGCTGGCCACACTATTCCTGATACAAGCCAGGATGCCACTGGCCTTTTGTGCCACCTGGGCACTCTGCTGGATCCTGTTCAGCCAGTTGTCAACCAGTACTGCCAGGTCCCTCTGTAGCCACACATGCCCCAGTCTGTAGTTGCAGGGGTTTATTGTGGCTAAAGTGTAGGACCCTGTATAGTTGGCCTTGTTAAACCTCATCCCACATATATTTTCACTTTGAACCTCTAGACAGGTGTGTTAGGAGGAGGTGTTCCCCCACACCTTCAGTGCTGCAATAAAGAGTACCTGCTTAACAACACTTTGACGTTATTGAGTTTCTTCATTTCAGTTACTAGCACAGCTCCAGTAACACTAACACTCACCTACATTAATGCAGTAAAACATAGTACAGTCAAAATGTTTATGTTCACACAAGTCATCTTAGCAAAGCTGTTATATTTCATGTTTCCATTGTCCCTTTGATGGTTGTGTTTTGATGCTTGAGTTTTTCTCAAGCAGAGTGAGGGCACAGCTGATGAAAAGCATCAGCACCTTGCAGTCTTCACCAACAGCAGTTAAATATTTATGGTGCAAGTCTCTTCTTCCTCCACAGTCCCCAAACACACTACGGATCATTTTCACATTTTCATGACAGGATCTGTTTATATGGTCTGTCTTTCCTTCAGTTCCAAATTGTTTGCAATTCTGGGGAGGTTTGGTGGTGATTTGATTCCTCTACACTTGTTTTACCCAATGGCAAGGTAGCTACAGTGACCACTGACTGGAACATCCACCACCTAACCTTTTCATGCTGCTACACAATCTCTTATTTTTCCAGCTATTTGCTCACTATTACCAAAAAACAAAGATAAACCGAAGCCAAGTAGGGCCATGATCTGCCAGCTGCTGGGCAATCACAGCTAAATGCAGTTTGGCTGGGGCTCACCCAGAGTCCCTTGCACTCTGTTGTCAGAAAGCTTGCAGCCTTGGACTTAGCAACATGAAACCCCTATTCTTTCTGCCGTGACTGTTCTGATCAAGTCTGATCCACTGGATATAAAGCTTTAAAAGCTCAAAGACAGAAGACTTAATGAACTCTGGAGTAGATGAGCCTATCTGGTGGTAGCAGCTGATGTGCTCTGTGAGTTAATAAGATAACCCCGCTCAAAGAGAAGCTCTCGGATAACCTACTGAAGAACACACTTCACTTTTAGTATCTACTCAGGGCAGCTATAGGTACATTATGTGTAGCAGGGTGAAAGTTTTGATTAAGGCCATGTTTGCAATCCCAAATTCCACTCACATCCTGAGGGGATAAAGAGTCTTCCTCTATTTTCACAGAATCACAGAAAGCTAAGGGTTAGAAAGGACCTCAGAAGTCCATTTTGACACTCCATGTCGATAGGGAAAAACATCACAAATCCCTAGGAGACAGTACTGCTTATCACAAAGTATAAGGGATGTCTCTAGCACCTGGAACCAGTTGATCCTATCTAAGGAAATTAGTGACAGATGGACAACAGACCAAGAGACTTGGCTCAGGCAACCAGCTGTAGTCATCTCTGTTTATGGATAGAGCTTCAGAATGCATATTCATATCCTACACTTGAAAGCTTTTCTGAAGTGACCAGTACTCCCTCCTCAGCCCCAGTAAGTGTGAAGCTGGGATTTAGGCATTGTGAAGCTTTAACACTGCTATTTACAGAGGACTTGGTTTTCTGTTGAACAAATGCCTCTTTTGAGCATCCCTGTACCACTTCTTTATATCCCCGTTTCTTTTAATTAAGCTCTAAAATCATATTGTAAGCTTAGATCTAAGTAAATCATGACTTCCAGGGCAAACCATGGTTAAAGGATTCCCAGCTGCCAGTAGGAAGGCTGGAAATTGAGCATCAGTGATGGAAACAACCATGACCCAAGTTCTCTGGGGTAATTCCAAGCCTCACTCAGATCTGAAGCCTTCATATTCCCCACCAGCTTTTGCAGATAATTATAAGATACTCTCCTAGTCACAACGTTTTTATTTTACATTGCAAATCCATCAAACACAAAAGGAGAAATAAAAGATTTAATTTTTTATAAGTATTCAAAGAACTAAATACGTGGTTAATTTAACAATGTTCTTCTAAGTTCCCCTAATAAAAATGACTGAAATCTAACAAAAACAACCCAAAACTCTTTATTAAGGGAATGTCCCTTGCCCTTCACCACAGGATTAGTCTAACTTGTCTTTTTCCTCAGGATTTAACATCTGTCTCAGATGCAGAGACCTTTTAACTTGCCAGGCAGTGTGAGATCTAAACCTTTTTCCTAGCAAATGGCCTAAAAAATTTCTATTCTGTGAGTTCTGAAAGCCTAACAGGCTGCCCTGATATCATCTGCTCGCAACTGTAAAGAGCCTGAAACTTTAATAAATAAGCCTTCTCTGATTCTCACACACATGCTACAGTAGCACAAATGCATCAATGATCTGGTCTGTAATGAGTTTCTGCAGTCTAAGAGGAGAAGGGATGTATGTTCACTGCACTTCCCTGTTGTGGCTGCAGCAGTGGAGCTTTGAAAGCAACATCTGTTCATCAATAAGCCATCGATTGGCAGGCAATAAGCCCATCAACAGTATTCAGCACCAAAGCTGGGCAAGCAGAGTGGGGTGGTGAGAACAGTACATCCTGTCAACAATTCAGTGATCATCAGGCAGATGTAAAGGACCAAGTCAGATCCAAGATTAGCTCAGGAAAGCCAAGCAATGATCCAGGAACAGACCTAGGAACAGATACAGCTACATGAGGGCTGGATCCCTAAGCCTGAGCTTAAATAAAGTCTCTACACCTCTGGACAGAGGATGTGGCCAGGAGATGGGACTGTGCAGAGCCATTAAGGCCCATTGCTGACAAGCTATTTGTCACACCAAACTTCCCACAAGAACTCTGGACTTCATTCACATGATAAAACTGCAATAAAACACTTAACGGTAAAGAACATCCTGAGAAGATTTATCTGTTCAAAATCTAATCCTTGCAGTTATCAGCTGAGAGGGGACTGAACTTCAGTGCAAATTACAGCCAAAGCCAGTCTGTACTGATATGCTGCACTTGAGCTCAGTTAGCTATCCCAGGCCTGCTGAGAGAGACTGCCCAGATCAGGTTTCAGGCTCTTGAGGACCTGCATACCCTAGAGATGGAAACACTGAGTCAGCACCAGTGTGAAGCAGCATTGACCCTGAGAGAGCATAATGAGCCACATTCGAGCCTATTTTCATATAAATACTAGAGCATCCTGAGGCCAGTACAGTTTTCTCCCCCATCTGCACCAATTACCATCAATAATCAGTGCAGCAGACACAGCTCCGCCTCTCCCAAGTTTCCTTTGGGGCAAACTGTGACCCAGAGTGGATGGAAAGACTGTCACAGCACTAAGTTCAGCTTAGGATGGGGCTATTTCTGCTCAGCTGTTCCACTGCCTGTTATGTACTGGGACAACTAAGACATCCACCTGCCACTAGTGACTGTATCTTAACTACATACCACCACCAAGAAATCATAGAATGTGTTGGGCTGGGGCATTTAAAGGTCATTTAGTCCAACCCCCCACCACCACCCCTGCAGTGAGCAGAGACACCTTTTAAATGGATCAGGTTGCTCAGAGTTCCATCAACCCTGACCTTGAATGATTCTAGGGATGGAGCTTCTACAACCCCTCTGGACAACCTGTTCCAGTATTTCATCATCCTCATTGTAAAAAGCTTTTTTCCTAACATCTAATCTAAATCTAAAGTGTTAGAGATCTAAGGAGTTGGAGATCATTGCCTCCCACACATTTGCTGGGGTGAATTGTGATTTTTGCCCTCCTCTGCATTAAGCAAAACAGCAGGATACCAGCCCAGACCCTGCAGATGTAGCTCTGAGGACTCTGCCTGCAGTAGTTCAGCACAGTGCAACCCGCAGGCAGGGCTCTGCAGAGAGTAACCTCTGATAGAAGGGGCACCAAAGCTAAACCTGCTTTAGGCGAGCTGTGGCTGCAAGCTCTCAAACAAGAGTTGAATTTCACTTGTGATTGATGTTCTGCTTTAGCAGCCAGTGATCTCTGAGCAAAATAAAAAAACTGATTAGAAATCAAGAGTTAGGCACTGGCTCGAAGTTAATGAAGTTAATTTATCATAGATCCCATTTCAAGTAAAAATAACAGACTGTGTATCATTGAAAGTCAGGGATAATGGTTGCTATGGCCCCAGTGAGTGCTTCTAGACAAAAAAGCAAAATCAGTGGTCAAGGAAAGGAAACACACAAAGTGATTTATATACAGCCCTGGGTAATATCACTGAAATTAGTTCCAGATATTATTTCTGCTCCTTAGGCAAATTGTTTGAAACAAATGTCAAGCAAAAGCCTCCTTCTTATATTAATTTAAATAGGCCTAAATGATAATGCATTTCCAGGGGTGTAAACCTAAAGAACAAATAAAGAACTGCAGAGAGAGTTTAATGCTTCATGATGCATTGCGTAAGAAAAAAGGTCTAAAAGTTTCCATCATTAAGGGAATTAACTAGATAGCTTACTATACATTAAAGCTCCAGAGCCTACCAAGGGTGGAGTTTTGCTGTCTCAAAGGCAATGCAACACTCCTGGGTCCGTTCTCCCCCAAAACAACACATTCTGAATGTCCGTGTGTCCTGGTTGGAGTTAGAACAGAATTAATTCTGCTCAGAGGTTTTACTTTTCAGCACAGTCTCCACCTGCACTTCCCAAAGTTAACACAATGTTCACAGAATTACAGAATCATTGAGGCTGGAAAAGACCTCTAAAATCATCCAGCCTAGACTGTGACTTAACAGCACCAAAATCAGCTGGACTATGGCACATCCAGTCTGTCCTTAAACACCTCCAGAGATGGGGACTCCAACACTGCCCTGGGCAGTCCATTCCAGGGTCTGATCACCCTTCCCATGAAGAACAGCTTCCTAACATCCAACCTAACCCTCCCCTGGCACAGCCAGGTCAAGTCATTATCCCTGACAGTGCTAGAAGAGCAAGTAGTTATAGCACCTGAGACCACAGTCTAAGGTTAAGGAGATGTTGGGATGAAGACTGGACTTGATACTGGAGGTCCTTTCTAGCCATAATGATTCTATGATTCTACAAGAGTCAATTTCTCTTCAGTGGCCAGCATCTAAAGACTCCATCTGTTCTTCTGCCTTTGACTTCAATCCATGTATTCCTGAATCCAGCAATAAAACCCAAATCTTGAGTTAAGCTCTGGTCTGCTACTGAGTTCAGTGTAAGACTTCTCCCATACCTGCCTCTCATTACATCATCAATAGTAATGGTGACACAACTGTCATCAGGGTGTCGCATTTAGTCTTAGTTTTGTATGTTTGTATATATTTTATCGTTATTTTATTAAAGGATTTTTGGTTTGCCAATCCTGGAATCCTTTCTCTTCCCCTTTTGGAAAGGAGAAATGTTAATAGAGAGCATCTGTCATTTGCCTGGTGGCTGGCCCAGCCCTAACCCTTGACAGCAAGCAATCAGAAAGAAATCAAATATGCACTAGAAAGGGAAATTCAAAGTGAGGTTAAGAAAAGGCTCAAATGGTTCTTTGGATGTAAAAATAACACTTGCAGTTTGTGCTAAAATGGTTGAAATAGGTAGATAAGCAGTATGTGCTGTTTATGACTCTTCACTGGTTTGTCTACACAATAAAGAAAAGCCTGCAACAACAAGCATCACCAACAAATTGTTTACTTTAGCTAATCACAGAATCACAGAACATTAGGGATTGGAAGGGACCTCAAAAGATCAGCTAGTCCAATCCCCCTGCCACAGCAAGATCACCTAGATTAAGTCACACAGGAACATATCCAGGTGGGTATAAAATGTCTCCAGAGAAGGAGACTCCACAACCCCCCTGGGAAGCCCCTTCCAGTGCTCTGTCACACTCACTGGGAAGAAGTTCCTTCTCATATTTATATGTCCCAGCTGACACCCATTGCCCCTTGTCCTATCACTACATGACACTGAGAAGAGCCTGGCTCCATCCTCCTGACACCCACTCTTTCTATATTTATCAACACTAATGAGGGCACTCCACAGTCTCCTCCAAGCTAAAGAGACCCAGCTCCCTAAGCCTTTCCTCATAAGGGAGGTGGTTCCACTTCCTTCATCATCCTCCTTACTCTATGCTGGACACCTTTCAGCAGCTCCATGTCCTTCTTGAATTGAAGGGCCCAGAACTGGACACAATACTCTAGATGTGGTCTCACCAGGGCAGACGAGTCTCTCTGGATCTGCTAACCACTCCCACTTCTGATCCACCCCAAGATGCTGTTGGCCCTCTTGGCCATAAGGGCACATTGCTGGCTCATGGTCATTCTGCTGGCCACCAGGACCCCCAGGTCCCTTTCTCCTATACTGCTCTCCAACAGGTCAGTCCCCAATCTATACTGGTAGCTGGGGTTGTTCTTGCTCAGATGGAAGACTCTACACTTACCCTTGTTATATTTCATTAAATTTCTCCCTGCCCGGCCCTCCCTGAATGACAACACAGCCTG
>JAOXOE010033492.1:0-10180 GCA_028565055.1 Phoeniculus purpureus
CCACTTCCTTCATCATCCTCGTTGCTCTACGCTGGACTCCCTCCAGCAGCTCCACATCCCTCTTGAACTGAGGGGCCTAGAACTGGACACAATCAATTTGATAACCACCCCCCACCCCCCCCGCCCCGATTCACCCCAGGATGCCGTTGGCCCTCTTGGCCACAAGAGAACATTGCTGGCTCATGGTCATCCTGCTGTCCATCAGGACTCGCAGGTCCCTTTCTCCTACACTGCTCTCCAACAGATCAGTCAGTCCCCAACCTATCCTGGTACACGGGATTGTTCTTGCCAAACCAAAGTTTTCAGAAGTACCGCAGAAATGACAGTGATGTTTGTTTTCTGTATTGCTGATAAGAGTCACTTTGGCTTATTATTATTTTGAGGTGGTTTTGTTCTCATTTTTATATAGCCCTACAGCTATGATACTGTCAATGAAAGAACACCAGCAACTAAGAACTACTGATGACAGACAAAACTGTCCTAGAGTGATAGTTGTAAAGATAAGGACAAACACATTTTTTTGCCTATTATCAGGATTATTGAGGCTGGAAAAGACCTCTGAGCTCATTCAGCCCAGCCCATAACCTAACATCACCAACTGGGCAGACTAGGGCGCTAAAGTGCCACATCCAGTCTGTCCTTAAACACCTACAGGGATGGCAACTCCACCATCTCCCTGGGCAGCCCATTCCAGTGTCTGATCTCCTTTTCCACAAGGCCGGGCTTCCTAACATATGATGCTCTTAACAGCGTCAATAGGGTATTTGTCGTTCCACCAAAGAACACATACCTGGGAGTATTTCTTGTTAAGAGTATGCATCTCACTAAGACAAGCAAAAAACATTACTGTAACTGCAAAAGGTATTTTAAAATCTCCACATTTTCAGAAACTCACAAAGACTCTAACCAAAAAAGCAGAGAACGAGTTGTGAGGATTTAATACCTGTCAAGGAACTGCTGTTACTGTTAGGCAACCCGTCATTCTTTCCCTTTCACATAGTATCTACAGTCGCAGAAGAAAGGGTGGTTGGGAAGGCCATCAAAATACAGGGAAACCAAGGAAATATCAAAATGATGTCCATTTTCAAAGTCTACTAACCTTGCAAGACTTCAAAATCTCCACAAGATCCAGATAAGCAAGAAAATGCATCACCCACCCAAACATAAGCAACGATTAACTCACAGTCCTAAAGGAGATCCAGTTAGCTGCAAAGCAGTCTGAAAAGGAAAACCACATGGGTTTGCTACCCTGCACAATCAATACAATAGAAATTAATAAATCTTGAAGGACTGTTGCTCAGAATTTCACCAACTTCCTGTCTTCTTCTGCTTTACTAACACAGATGAGTGCACCGAGGTCTTCCTTGTCCTCCAGACAGAACATGGTTTGTGCCCAGGGACACAGAGGTAGAAGGTTAATGTACTGACTTGCAGTGCCAACTCACCATTTCCACACAAACCTTTATGTCTAATTTGAATACGGCCCCTCAGTTCAAGAAGGACACGGAACTGCTGAAGCGAGTCCAGCACAGAGCCACAAAGATGATGAAGTGAGTAGAACACCTCCCTGACAAGGAAAAGCTGAGGGAGCTGGTTCTTCTCAGTGTCATCTAATGACAGGACAAGGGACAACGGGTGTAAGCTGGAACACAGAAGGTTCCACATAAATATGAGAAAGAACTTCTTCATGGTGAGGATGATAGAGCACTGGAATGGACCGCCCAGGGGGGCTGTGGGGTCTCTTCTCTGGAGACACTTAAAACCCACCTGGACATGTTCCTGTGCAACTTGGTCTAGGTGATCTTGCCATGGCAGGGGGATTGGATTAGACATTTTTTCGAGGTGCCTTCCAATCCCTAATGTTCTGTGATTCTCTAAATAGCTTTGTGTCTAGTTGAGCTAGTGCTACTTAAAATGTGCCAGAACCAATTAGCGAATAAAGATGCTGCTATAGCAACTGCATCTAGTTTTCCAATTAGTAATAATTGCTGAAACACCTGCCATAAAACATAAATACATTTGGATTGTGGGGAGGGTCTCTGAAACAACCTTTGCTTTGAAGTTGGGTTTTTTTAAATTGATCTTCATCAAGATAATGAAAAAGAAGTGCCAGTTCCTTTTTTTCCCGTTAACAAATGTAATACAAATAGAGAAAGTATTATTTATTTTTGAGGGACTCCAAAGAAAGGGTCTTGAAGTCTTCAGCTAATTAACTGCACTGTGCTTAGAGATTCCCAGGCAATAAAGATTCCAGATGGCGATCTATCTGCAGTGAAGAGCGGTGAAATACCACCTGTAAGATTCTCACAATGAAAGATAAAACATGTAGCAGTGCTACAGCGAACAACTGTGGTATTAGGCAAGTTATAAACCGCCATACTCACCCTAGACTCTGAACTCTAATGGTTTATTCACATGTAATTTATAACAGTCTGTACTCCCTGGTTCCAGTCACAAATAGAAGTGGGATTTGCATTTGCTTTGTGTTGCACTTACAGTTTTTTTAGCACCCACCTGGAGCAGCCACAATCCAGACACTTCTTGGAAGTATCTGAAGTCAGTAAACTGAAGCTGTTTTCCACTCTTAGACAGCAGTAGTGGAAGAGGCTCTAAGCTCCCACGGTGTTCATGTACTTAAATTCTCTGTATTTCAAACACTCAGCCTTGATTCCCATCCACATAGCAGGGATTATATAGTTTTCCAGCACTTAAAAATAATACTTTGTTTTCTCTGCTTTCTGATAGGATCGAGCTTGCACGAGATCGCCCTCCTACCAGCACATTCTCATACACACTGAACTTAGAATTGTAAGAGCAATGCAATGAAAACACACACAGGTTTTTTGTGTAACACGTTGACGTTTTCAAACACACATGAAGTACAGACAGCATGAAGTCCTTGAGGAAAGAGGAGTAAAACAGAGGCAGGATATTATTTCTTAGACATTAACTGTACCTCAACTTTTTGTTTTCCCTGCAGAAGAGAAGAACACAAAACTTGGGTCAAGCTCTTACGGGTTTCAGAAAGAGAGAAGAAAGTGTGCTACCTTCTTCTCTGTAGTGAAATGAATGATCATACAACAGCAGAGTGTTTTATATGGATCAACAATTCAGGCTGTAAAAGAAGAGCCACACATTAGTTCCCCGCTTTTAAGAGCCTAAAAATCACACACGAGGATTCCCATCTGAGCTTCTTCAGAGATCCTAATTGGAGTGAACATAAGCAGTTAATCAGAAAGGCAGGTTTCAAAACAAATGTAATAAATTCCCAAATGGTCAAGCCCAGCAGTGCTTCTTGAAACAGCAACAGCAGTAACTGCAGCAAACAGATGTTGTTGTTTCACAAAGACAAGTCTTAACAAACACTTTAAGACATGGCTCAAAAATACTGTTTCTATATACCACAACAGTTTTGACTCGTCTTTTGATTTTAATAGAAAAGGAGCAGAAATGCGGTGAAGACCAATTTGCACTTCCAGTGATGTACGCTGCTCACTGCACTTACATTTGTAAAGCGGTTATGCCATCTGTTGGGATCAACAGAAGCAATTTGTAGAGGGATTTTTTTGTTGAGGTGCCTCGTATCAAAAATAAACCACATTTTGTTGTTTTAAAAAAATGGAAAACAATAATTTAGCCTTTTCAAATTCAAACGTTTGACATGGAGAAAAACCATTGTCACTACAGCAGAAAATCAAGAGAGGGAAAAATGACTGGTGTTCCAACAGTCTATTTTTGCGGACGACCTAATTAACTTTTTACCAAAGTGTCCTCTACGTTACATGTCCGTGTACTGTGCTTCACAGTTTCAATAATGTGCCAACTTCAATAATTTCTATAAAATTATTTTCCTTGCCCAGTTATTATTCCTGAACTCCCAAGGGACATCTCTGGATAGAGGAACTTATCTAAAAATTACTGTTTCATTAAGCAATTCACTTTCACTTCACCTCTGAAAGGTGATGCCACAGTGACAAATACATTTTGAGAGATGAAAGTTCTTGATAAAGGTCCTTGCAGCTTTCGTAAGTATGCTCACACTCTTAACGCTTAAAAGCAAGACATGCTTCCTTTATATCCCTAAACCATATGAAGGCACATGAGATGCCGTGAACCCTGTTAGAAATTTTACCATTGAAAGGAATGCAAAATTGTGCCAAGATTGAAGAAAAGGCTCAAAGGTTCTGTTAAACTGTATGAGACTTGGGTTGTTTCCTCCACCCCTCCGTGCTCTATGCAAAACTCACTTTTCCTTCTGAAACCGCTTCCTAGGACTTCTATGACCAAACAGAACCCGCAGAATAAAAAACAACCAAGCAAAAGCCCGAAAGCAGTCAACTAACCCAAACTACACTATTTATTACTATACAGCAAACAGAACTCTACACATTAATTCTAGTCTATGAACAGCCTTTCACAGAAGACTTTTCTCTTGCATTTCTGAACCAGGTAGGAAAGCAAGTATAGAATCATAGAAGCACAGAACATCAGGGATTGGAAGGGACCTCAAATGATCATCTAGTCCAATCCCCCTGCCACACCAGGATCACCTATACCAAGTCACACAGGAACACATCCATAGTGTTTTCTAGAAGATCTAAGCAAACACAGGCTTTAAGATGAAAGTACCTTCTCCACTGTAAGTCACTACAGAATCATAGAATCAGTCAGGATTGTAAGGGACTACAGGGCACCCTTGATGTGTTAGGAGAACTCTTTTGAACCAAGTTTTCTGGTTGTTTGGAAAAAGAAATTAGATTTATGAGATTATTTTTGGTTGCAGAAGAATAGAAATTTTCTCAGAACCTTCACGCTGGTACTGAAAATAAACTCACTTGCTTTTAATCACTGGTAGTCTCATTAGCACTGATAAAATTATTAATGCTTGGAAAATTAAGAGATTAGGCATATTCTTCAAATTTGTCCTCTGAAGGACCACTAGCAATAGACTTAATAGGCACACAGCCTTTTTTTGTGGTGTAGTGTATTCTAAAACCACTCAAAAAGTCAAGTATGCTGCTTATTTGTGGTCCTTTTGAGCATGTTAGTCTTCCAGGGGGACAATTAGGAATCATGCTTTATGGAAATGTCCAGATTAGCATGTGAATTAAAGGAGGTAGAAGTTACCGGTTGCTTCACAAAAGGACAGATCTACAAAGGATAGATGATGGGATACGCTGCAGGGAATGAACATAGTTAAGATTTGTATTGTGAATTAAGACTTAACAAATCCCCAGGCAAGTTTTATCAAAGAAACTGAAGAAAAAGGAAAAGAAAAAGAAGACTGCTTGATCATGGATTAGCTAAATGAAAACTCTATGTATGTTAAAAATAAAATCCATCCAGGTTCAAGCATGACCTTGGGCATTTAGCTGTAGCATTAATCATTAGGAGGCAAGATACTCTGTTATTTCAATGTAATGATGAATTGATTCTAGGAAAAAACCCAACATAGTAAGAATATTTTGAAGTCATAGTCACATGTTTGTAATATACATTTTCTCATTATAAGAGACTTCAAAATGTGTTTTTTCTTTATTGAAAGGTTATCAAAGGAAACAGCTTTCTAAAACAACTAAAATAAATTAAGTGAATCTTCAATAGAACATCATCTATCTCTCTTTATTGTTGCTAGGAAGGATACAAGAATAATCCAAAATTAGATGGGCACCATATCACATCCAATACGCATATTTAACTATCAAACAAGATCATTGAAATGATGGGAAGAATTCACTAAACAAAGTCATTTTTTATTTTGATGACTACACCAAGGAACTGTTTTTCAGGACACAGCAAATAGAGTTTATGAAGTGAAGCAGATATATTATAGGCATAAAGTGGTTCTTTGGACAAAACATTTCAGTCTGTCCCAGAAGTAGTTCCATTTCATAGTTCCAAGTGATGATAATTTTAAATGTAATTGATGGTGAATTATTTGTTGGGCTGGGAACTAGAGCTTTCAAAACCATAAGTTTGAGGACATTTTTCAACAATTTTTATTCTACATTAGACATAATCTGTCATAAAGAACAGTAGGGAATGTTCTGTTCAAAATAAATTGAACTCGTCCGTGCAAAATATAATCATAGCCCCGATCTCAAGTACCCAAATTGCTGATTAAGAATGCAGCTACTAAGGAGAAAAAGCATGGCCCAATGTCTTCTGAAAAAGCTCATTGAGCATTGTACATTCCACTAAATAACAGCAACAACAGCCATTTTACTCTGTTTAAGAGACAAAATTGTTCTTCTGTGAAACACCAGGACAAAACATTCTCTATGGGAAGAGGCAATGAATTTCAAAAGACTTAATTCCTTTGACTAGGGTCACAGCCAAAGGTTAAGCCAGAAGCATAAACTTTATGGGAAGTGTTACAGCTCATCTCCATGACTTTATGAAAGCCATAGGAGCATACCTGACCATGCTCCAGCCCAGACTACCCAGAGCAGATCCAGTACCATGAAACTGCAACCTCTACAACGTGCTTAGCACCAGCAGGAATACAAAGCTCTGGAAACATTTTCAGAAACAGTATTTTGTAGATTTAAGGGTGGATCTCTCAAGATCTCCCACAAATTGTTATGGAAAAGCACAATTTTTTAACAAGTAAGTTTTAAGTAACAATATTCAGTATCTTGGTTTCTTCTCTGAGATTAGTATTTGTTTAGAAGTGAGACCTTAAGATATTAGTTCCCTTCTGTATTAAATGGATACAAAATTTTAACATGCCTGAAGTTAACTCTTCCATTGTATAAATATGGCATTATTAGATGGTAGGTAATAATTAAAATTGAAGTAACAAGAGAACAGCAAAAGCAATGAAAACTGTTATGTAAAAACAGGACAAAAAAGAAGCAGCAAACAAAATGGTCACCTTCACGATTTTATGAAAAACAGTACTACATTTACTAAGTTCTGTAATTTGGTTTCCTTCATCTGCACTTGAAGCAGTACAAAAACACTTATCTGTCTTTGCTATGAGAACCATGGGTCAGCAACTTAAGACCCCAAAATTCCCAGTGAGATACAGCCCACCAAGAATTGCAAAGAAAAGCCTACTCTCTTCCCTACAATAATACTATTCCAGTAACAAGAATATATTTGTGTTTCTCCTCTATTTGGGATACACATTTACCAGCAAATATAAAAAGAATTCTACTCATTCAATGCTTGAAAAATATTTTTTGAGGCAGGCTTCAAAAATCAAGCAATACTTATGCATGAAGAGAGGCAGTAAATCGTGGCCCTGATTGAAGTCATTTAGCTTTCAGCTTCACCTGCTGCTTTATCTTCCTAATGGAACTGCTAGCAGCTGCCCTTTATTCCAATAAACTTTTGGGTACACCTCCTCCTTGCTAGTCAACATAAAGACTCATTACAGACAAAGAAGGTGGAAGAAACTTCAAGCAGTCAGAGAAATTGTGACCTGCTGACATCAACAGCAAACCTATTTCTGCACAACCAGGGTATCATCTCCACTCACTTCCTCAAAAAGAGGGAAAGTGATCTAATAATCCCACATCAGGCAGAAAACGTGCAAAACGTGCCCATAAGTGAGAAAACCATGGAGGAAGATGATTGTCTACCTTTATAATTACTGTATGTTATAACTTTATTACCTTGACACTCTTTAAATACAGGGCTTTGTAAGCAATTAACAATCCAAATACAAGAATAAATGGACCTTACATAAATGCCAGTAGCAGACCTGCTTTAAAGGACAAAAAAGAAAGACGCTATCAAGGAAGTTAAATGTCAGAGATTGCTGAGTGCTTGCACTTAATTGGGGGATTACCTTGTTTTAGTAATGCATTCTTAATCTAAGACAGCTCATAGAATTGTGTATCCATGACGAACAATCTCCACGGACTTCTAAATTCCATAAATGTGAATAATTGAAGGTTTTTATCATGTACATCCTACTGGGGAAAAGTATGTCAAACAGCTAAGCACTCTCCTGGTGTTTATACTCAGAAACTACTTTTGGAGCTTGTCCCGAAAGCAAATACAGTTTGGCAGCCAGGAGTTGCCACAAAGACTTTAATCCTTCGAGTTGCCCATAAAACGTTCCGTGCAGAGACCTGCCTGCACAGGCAAACCCTGGATTTGCAGCCACAAATACAGCTTATAACCAGTGGTCACATTTTAAATTTGTAACCCTCAAGAGGTTCTTTTCTTCCCTTTGTTAGCAATAACGACGACACTCAGCTCTTACCTGGTGTAAGGCTCTGCAGAATTCTTAAAATGGTTAGCATACCTCTCAAAGGATCTCTCCACCTCACCCCACCAGTAAGAATCATAGACTTACTACAGCTGGAAGAGACCTACAAGATCATCCTGTCCAACCATCAACCCAACCTCCCATGCCCACTCAATAATTTCTTCCAGGGCCACACCTACTCGTTATTTGAACACCTCCAGGGACGGTGACTCCACCACCTCCCTGTTCCAATACTTCACCACTCTTTCAAGGAAGAAATTTTTCCTAATGTTTAATCTAAACCTCCCCTGGCTCAACTTGAGGCTGTCTCCTCTTATTCGACTGCTAGTGACTTGGGAGAAGAGACTCATCTCTATCTCTCTACAAGAAGCTGCTGATCAAAGAGCTCACCCTTGAGACACTGACCTGGGTGATCTGGTCCACTAGTCTGTGCTGTCAGTATAACTTACTGCAACACTAACAAAGGGATATTCTTCATAGAGCAGTACTGTTTATGACATGTCACCTACTCTTCTTTATCTACGTGAAGTTCCTTATCTATGTGAGTAGAAAACTGGTGACAGCGAATTCTATTTTCCCAGAGACTCCTCCAACCTGCTACAAGAAAACACCTGGCAGCTGAACTGAATAACTTGTCTACTCTCTCACAAGATTGCCATGAGTAAGGACAATACAGAACACAGCAAATCACTGTAGATTGCCAAGGCACCTGCTAAAAGTTAAAAACTTTTAAAACAGGATCAATAGATCAACAGATCTATTGTTTTCTATAAGGTGGAAATCTAAGGTAACTAGGTAGAAAAAGAGGTAGAAATCCACACTATTATTTCCTTTATAACAGATTATATTTCAAGAGTCTGCTAAAATTTACTGCTAATTCCACCTTGTTCCAGCCTCTCACCAGAGCCTGCACTGAATCATTTAAATCATAGGTGGTAACTGCCACTGTAGTGGAGAGAGGACACGGTAACAAGCAGAAATGAAGAAGCAAGGGACCATAATCTTTTACACCAGCTTTTTCAGAAAAGAAATCATGATGAAGCTACATACCAGCAAATATAAAAAACCTTTATTGCAAAACATCAGATAGGCCACTGTAAATAACACACTGATCCTAAAAATTACCAGGAACACTGATGCGTTATATCTCTCTGTGGCAAGCCAAGGATCAACAGTGTTTGCTACCTCATGGACAAACTATAAAATACAGTGTGTATTCATGACTGGCAGCATCTGGAAGCAGGATTAGAGGTTTTCAGATGAAATTTTGTTCTGTTCACATGAACAGGATTTGCAGTCTTCCACAACGCTACTGAATATTGAGTACAGCTACCTGCACTTGGATCTAGCATTTTCAAATAAATAGAAGAAAATTGTATCTTTGTAAACACACCTGTTTGTTTCAAAGGGTAAGGGAGAGTAACTAAGAAATTAGAAAAAGCGAAAAAAGGGAGAGGGACTATTGTTTAGCCTTCTGAATCAAAGACATTTCTTATGTGCAATTTATAGGGCACGTCTGCTTGCATACAAGCCCAACAAAAGTAAAAGTCTTTCATATCAAGGCAAAAACTGATTTCCAGAAACAACACCACAGGTTATCACAAACCACATGTATCAGAAAAACTAGCATTCAAGATTACTGAATATCAGAATAGAACAGGTGATGGGATCTCCTCTCCCTCCTCCCCCACCAATGTTTAGAAATATCTTTTTTCTTTCAGTCTAATATCATGTGTGATCTGCCAATCAACTGGCCCCAAATTCCCTACCTTATGTCCTAAAACATTCCCCAACTTGACCTGTTTCTTCATATTTCACTCCTCGTGACCACACAGAATCACAGAACATTAGGGATTGGAAGGAACCTCGAAAGATCATATAGTCCAATCCCCCTGCCACAGCAGGATCACCTAGACCAAGTCGCACAGGAACACATCCAGGCGGGTTTTAAACATC
>JAOXOE010033494.1:0-10178 GCA_028565055.1 Phoeniculus purpureus
CTAGGAGAGGAGCGCTGCTGGATCTTGTACTCACCAACAAGGAGGGTCTGGTTGAAGCAGTGAAGGTTGAGGGCACCTTGGTTTCAGTGACCACAAGATGGTGGAGTTCAGGATCTCATGGGACAGGAACAGAATGTCAAGCAGAATCACAACCCTGGACTTCAGGAGGACCAGCTTTGGCCTTTTGAAGCAATTGCTCGGGGAAATCCCATGGGACAGGGTACTGGCAGGTAAAGGGGCCCAAGATAGCTGATTAACATGCAAAGATCATTTCTTTGGAGCCCAATATCAGAGCATTCCAACAGGTAAGAAGTCAAGAAGGGGAGTCAAAAGACCTGCATGGTTAAACAGGGAGCTGCTGGGTAAATTCAAGAGGAAGGAGAAAGTCTGTAGGTCATGGAAGGAGGGGATGGCCACTTGGGGTGATTATAAGGCTCTAGTGAGAGAATGTAGGGACGCAACTAGGATAGCCAAGGCCTTCTTGGAATTAAACCTTGCAAGGGAGGTCAATGGCAACACAAAAGGCTTCTTCAACTACATTGCAGGTAAAATTAAAACTAGAGGTAATGTAGGCCCCCTGCTGAATGAGGTGGGTGCCCTGGAGGCAGAGGATGCAGAGGAAGCAGAGATACTGAACACCTGGCGCTCCCTTTGTGTCATAAGGCTTGAGTGACTCAAATCAACGGGAATGTCCCTTAACCTGCATTGAAACATACAACGTGACATTGTCATGGGATCTGTCAATAACAGTATGTTCATCCTACTTTAAAGTTGCTTCAGAGCATTGGAAAATGAACCCCCAGACAATTTTTGCCAGGTATTTTCTTAACAATTACTAGTAGAATATTATGTCTAGCAGGAAAACTCTTCTAATAGAAAGGTGGGAACACAAGTGTTTTACTTGTTCTTAACATGATTTACTAGAGGAAAAAAAAACCTTAGATACACTTAATTTCTCATATCCTGCCATTTGACTCTGTGGCTTTTGAGCAGCATTAGCCTGGGCAAAATTTCTCCTGCAGGTTATGATGTGTCAATACAGTCTTGTCAGACTGGTGAAGGACCTGCTTTTTATCATCTGTTTTTTCCAAGCATCAGTTTCAAAATGGGGAAAACCTTCAGTAGATGTAACTGCTGTTGGAAAGTTACTTCAGTAAGGTCTTTTTTGTATACACATGTATGCACAAGTATGTGCACATATGTGTTAAATGAGAGGAATGAGAAACAATCTAGGAAAATTTCTATTTCTGTAGAATTAAAAAAATACCTGTGTTAGCTAAATGTGGAAGAGTCACACACTTATGGTAAGTTATGGTTGTCTCTGGTTGCACAAGAAGCTCTAAGGTTGATCATGATTTTCAAGGCATTTCAGAAGCTCCAAAATGCAAATGTGTCTTCTTGGGTGGAAAAAAAAGGCATCCTGGTAGCACTTTGAATGTTTTATTCCCAGTATAACTCTGTGCCTTTGAAAAGCATCTCCAGGGATATTTTAGGCTTGACAGCTGTTGATGAACTAATTTTGTCTAACATTAGCATATCTGTAAATCTCTTGGAAAGTTTAGCTGCAGAATTTCCGCTCTCCCATTGCCACATTGTTGATGGGCACATTGGGCAGATTTGTCTATGAAATACTGTGGTCACCTTGACTCTTTCTCCTTTCTAAGTTTATTTAGGAATACTTTGAACCATAGAAGGATTTGTGTGGCTTCCAGGTGATTTCTGTGTTTATACTATTCCGGTATCTTTGCTTTTTGGAGTATTAGTCAGTGAATGGTAATGCAACGTCTAGACACAGTCTTAAATAAATTATGAAAAAAGAAACTGGAACTGCTGATATTACTGCATATGCTGTTGAACTGCTGTTGAACTGCTGCTGTTTTCTTCTTGATGTTATCCATGCTGGCATGCTCTCCGTTCTGCTGGGAGTGGAAAGGTCTCCATGACCTTTCATGGCAACCTGGTCCTGGCCACTCCCCACCTTTTCTTCCTACCACTGGCCAGGATATGGCACAGCTCGCTTTTATTATTTCTTTGCTGTTGAGAAAAAAAATCTCTTAATCATTAGTTACGTTACTCTGGTAAACCTCACTAGTTGCCCATTAATCAATCCATTAGGGTAGTATTACACACCCACAGATAAATTGCTTCCACTTTTTTTAAAGTAAAAATTGAAAAATTAAGTATCTAAAAGTTAGGAAGGCTGTAATTAATTTTAAAGGTAGGATTAAGTAAACCAGCCTTTGTTTCCTCTCTTTGTGCTGAGATGTGCGGATTAGTAAAATCTTTTAGTGACTTCATTTGGTGCTGCCTTGCCCCAAGGACCATGTCTCCCTGTGGTGCTCAGGGATGATTGATACTCTCTAAGAACTTTCGCAGCAGCGCATCATCCTGACATCTCCATGTGGTACCTAGTGCAGAGCTCTACTGAATCCCTATGACTAGAGGATTATTTAATATCTCTTAAGGTGAATTCTGGGGCAATTCACAGACAGTAATTTATGTTCACAAAGCCTATGGGAAGGGAAGGAGACTCTTAATGTTCATGACTGAGAGTTCAAACTATTTTGTGTGGCCACTTAGACACTTATGGAGTAGTTCTAATTCGTTACGTTTATTTTGGTTTTGATTTTCAGAGTGCTTAGTGCTGCCTTGAACAACTTGCATGGTTGGAATGTAGAGCCTTGGGTCCTTGATGGTGACTGTAAGCAATTCCCTATTGCTAAGCGGGTCCCAGAGCTGCAGGTCAGGACAGGATTGCCCTAGACTGGCAATCAGGATGGAAAAACATCCGTTTGATCAGATAAAACCTAGCAGTACTCCAAGACTCCAAAACCAGAGTCATATAACAAAAATTGCCTGTCTGCCTCTGTAACAGGCTTTTCCAGAAGCTCCTTCTATAATCTCATAGATTTATCTCAACCTTCTGATGCCTGAGATGAGCGCAGAGGTATGATCCCTGGCCTTGCTGGACCCTCTGGGTGAAACCCAGCCTCTCCAAGTATAAGGAGGGAGAGGAAGGGTATTAGAGCTGAGCTAATGGTGCCCCTCAATGTCTATCTCCTGGGAGATCCTCTCATCCTGTAGTCACAGCAGACCTGGTGTTTTTCATGAAGGCAGGCTGGTAGTGGAGCTTTTGTTGCTAAGCACTGGGGACTGCATTTCTGCTTCTGTATGTTTATGCAAATAATGGAGGACAAAAGCCTATATTTTATCTGACTGACAGAGGAGTTAGCCAGCTTGCTTTTCAGTGCTGGCAGCACAGCTTGGTGAGTGACTTCCTCAGGGTGACTGAAGTGGAGAGCACAAACCAAAGTGTCAATTTGCGTGTGGTGCATTTAGGCAGAGTTGTGATGTGAATCCATTCTGCTTCCACTGATCCGAAAATGATGACCTTTTGATTTTAGATAAATGGCTAGTGTGGCGCTCAGCCAGGCTTCAGTAGTGTTTTCTGAGTTTGCGTGTGACTCATTAAACCTTTCACACCACATTAAACATGCCAAAAACAAACATGTGGGTGGAGAAAACCCGCTTTGTACCTCAAACCTACTTGAACTGCTCTCGAGTCTCAGAGCTGGAGGGACTCACATGCTTGTTTCAAGCTCACCAAGATCCACCTGGCTGGAACAATAATGAGCACTGGTGATGTTCTGATACAGGGAAATCCCTTGGTGCTCATGTTTGTGCAAGCTCCTGGTATGAGAGACTGACTAGCTTTTCTATGCAGGAGGCTGAGTTGGAGCAATCACTCAACACTGCAAATATTTGTAGGGCTCATTTAAGTGCAGCTGGGGCTGTAACACTTACTGTGGCTCTAGACTAGAAATTGGGAAAAGGCTTTCTAGCAGTAGGCCCCATTTGGAACCTGAATGGCCCAGTGTGTCAGCCCCAGAGCCAGAAACAGAGGTTCCTGGTCTGTACTGTGAAGCAGAATAGGACTACTGAGGGCTTGCTGGACCCAGAAGTAACGTGAGCAAGATTGCACAGGGTTGATTTTTTTTTTCTCCAAAGCCTCCCACTGTGAACCGAAGATTATGACTCAAAATGAACTTTGGAGGCAGAGTTTGTTCTGAGGAAACTAAGGGCAAGGACCCTTGGTTTACAGGCATGGAGTGGCCCACAAGCGTCTGAATTAGGTAATAGGAGAAATCATGCTCCATGTGGGGCAGCCAGCTATTCATTCGGGTAGAGTTTCCTAATTTGCTGCTCAGAGCTCTTGCAGATCTAACACCAACTCTGCTTAAGGATGCTCACATCTGTGTGTGTCCTCACATTGACTGAGGGCACACAAAATACAGGCACACAGTACATCAAATACAATACAAAAAACAATGGAAAAGCGATGGCCCATGTACTCCATGTACAAATACTTCTAAGTACACCCGCAAGGAGCCTGCATGCTGCTGAGAGGTCTGAACTTAGCGTACTGCTCTCCAGCTTGTGAGTTGTGGTGGTTTTTTCATTGGAGGAGAGAGAACTCTCATCATTAAGCTATGTTTGCTTTTCTTAACTCCTTTCAGAGACCCTTTAGAAGTGCACTTGAGGCTCCACAACACCAACCATAGTCTTAAAAACGCTGGTCTTAATAGACTATTTATTTATGTAAACATGACTGCAAGCCCCGTGGACTACTTTAACTGCCCAGTAATCATAGAATCATAGAAACATTTAAGTTGGAAGAGACCCCGAAGATTATCAACTCCAATTGTCAAACCAATGCTACCATGACCACCATACTATGTTTTCAAGTGCCAATCCACATTTTTTTGAAAACCTCCAGGAACAGTGATGCTACCACCTCTTTGGGCAGCCTGTTCCAATTCCTGACCACTCTTTATACGAAGAATATTTTCCTAATGTCCAATCCAAACCTCCCCTGGCACAACTTTAGGCCGTTTTCTCTAGCCTTGTTGCTAGTGACTTGGGAGAGGAGACTGACCCTGACCTCTCTACAACCTCCTTTCAGGTAGCTGAAAGGCGTTATAAGGTCTCTTGTCAGCTTCCTTTTCTCCAGGTCACTCCTTATAAGACCTGACTTCCAAGCCTCTCACTAGCTTTGTTGTCCTCCTCCTTCTTAATGGTACAAGAGTTTGTAGTACCAAAACCTGTAGGCATGAAATGAATACAGAAAACTTTTAGGTTGATTAGAAAGAGTAGAGCTGAGCACTACTTGGAGCAGTGTGTGACAACATGGGTAAAAGTAATGTTCATACAGCTGAGAAGTACTCTCTTTTCCTCCAGAGGAATATGTGCTGGCATTAGCACATAGGACCACTGTCTGCCCTTTGCTGGGGATGCCATAACTTTCTGCCTTAGCTGCTGTCTCTGCAGGGCTGTCCAGTGGGCTACCAACCTCCTGGTATGGCTGGCTGATGCAGAGTGCATACTGCCAGGCTGTAGACCATTAGCTCATCTCTGCTTTCCTGACTCTCTGTGTGCCTACTGAACTGTACCTGGGAACAGGATTTTGTCTCTGCTTTCACACAACAGACTTAATTTCTATGATTAAAAGTTAACTTTGCTGCAATGAAAGGTTAAATGAAAACTCTCAGTTTCTGTCTTAGATATTACCCATTTCCTTTGATCACTGTGTATGATTTGGATTAGTCATAGCTGACATCAGGCACATTTTCTGTTTTACAGTGCTTCAGTATCTTCACATTCAGAAACAAACTATCTATCTATCTATCTATCTATCTATCTATCTATCTATCTAATCTATGTATCTATACATCCACACGTCCACAATGAAAAATTATACATTAAAAAATTCTCTAAAAGAAATGCCATGAGCAACAGAAAAATTTGAAAATCTTGCAATACTGGTCTGCTAGGCTGCTATTTTCTCTTCTCCCCATGAAAACCTCAGAACAGATGAGCTTCTAAAATGAGGAGGAGGTGTTTGCTATAAAATAAATAGCACAATTTTATGGGAACAATTTTCTATATTTGCATTCTCTGAAATGGTTTTATTCCTTAGCACTGAATAGATCCAATGTATTTGCCTCGAGACCTGGTATTTGTCCAGCGGAGAATATGGAAACATCTGATTATCCTTGCACGTTCGATACTGAATGTCCAGGACTTAAAAAATGCTGCAACACATCCAAAGGAGCAGGCTGTGTGGATCCAGTGCCAGAGGGTGTATTACTGACAAATTCAAGACTGCTTCTAATAGAAATATATTTCATTTTTCCTTCTGAGGATGGGAGTCGTCAGGAAAACTGTTTTCATAGCTCTTCATAAAGCAAATACAGGAATCTGCCTTAAATCTGTTCCAATTTATTCAGTTTCAGTACTTGCCCCCATGAGCACTGAACCATGAGCTCTGCTGGTCCAGTCGACCCAGCTCAGATTTTTCTTCTTTGCTGGCTCTGCTCTGTGGCATGTGGCAAATGAGGCCATAGCTGTTGACTGTATGGGGGCCCTTCATATTTGCTGAGTATAGCTTGCTTCAGTTTCTCAGAACCTTCCTATAGCTCTGTCGCCTCTATAGCATCAGACCTCAAGTGGCTTGACTGTTTTATTTTGTATGATTCAGGAAGAACCCCGTGGTACAATGTGACAGTACTCATGAAGATGGATTTTAATGAATTAATTAGAGTGGATCCCCACCTTCTGAATCATTCCTGCCTCTTGCCCTCCATGGTACGTACAAACACAAATGCTCCTGCGCGTTGCTTGTAGGTCCATGTTTCTGCTACTCAGTAACCACCACTTGCTTCAGAGTCCTCTGTGCTGGACCTAACCTTTCCATCCTGTCACTTCCCCTTTGTTCTCCCAGATAGGCTTTTTGCCGCTAACTTGTTCCTAACTACTGAATACCAGTGGCATCCTCAAGCAGCTCGAGTGACATTGATTTATCAGCCTCTTTAGTAAACTTTTAAGGTCTGTCCTTTGAGTGGTATTTGGGAAATGGATTGATGATCTAGGCCAGAGACCTTCCATACCATAAAGCCAAAGCATTTCTCTGGTACATATCACCATGCCATCAAGAAAACTGGGCTTGGATGTGGCCTTTGAAAGGTACCCTAGAGGGCAAGTTCCTATTTGTCTCCATTTTTATTTCTACTCTTCCATGCTCTGCCTGTTCCACTGACTTTTACTGCACTGATGATTTGTTCAGTCCTGGAGTGTCTGCACGGCTTTTTGTGCCAGCTTTCTTGTCCAGTCTATTGCTGTTTTTCTATTTATTGCTATTCCCTTTGATAGCAGTCTTTTTAGTTGCGTAAAGTGAAAAGCATTCCCATATCTTCCCAGGTTGTATCTTCTTGCCTAAGCACTTGAGATGTGACCTGCAGCTGCACCACCACATCTGCTTTAGCCTAGCATTACTATACCATAACTCTGTTGTGAAGTGTGATTCTCATAAGAAGAGCTCACCTTGCATCAAAACAGAACTAAATACTGCCTCTTGGCTATGGTTTCTAAATGTGTATTTCCTACACTCAGATGATGGTGATTATTGCGTAAGCTCTGCCTCACTGGCATTACAGTTGTGCTGGGAAAGGGATGAAATTTTGTGTTTCTCATTTTGTGTTTGCTTTCGAAAACACAGAGCAACCTTCAGGGAAATCACTGGATAGATCTTTCACCTGCCACACAGTTCTCTTAGGTTTGGATGGCATTCAGCAGCTGTAAGCAGGAGCTGCTGCTGTCCTCTAATTCTAAAGAACTGGTGTAAAAGATGATAGAGTTGTAACTGTTTGGGGGAAGGGCAGTATTCTAATTTTGTTGTCTATATACATCCAGAAGTGCTTCATCAGGGTTACTTCAGATTTACACTGAATTTTTCATATCCAGAGCCAGGTCTACAGACATACAAATCACTTTTGCTGCTGCTACCAATATCTATGCAAGGTCTGTTCCTGTTCTTAGATGTCAATGAATGTTCCTACGCTGAATTCAACGCTTGCCCTGAAAAAACTGCCTGTATAAATCTGGAGGGTTTTTACAGCTGCGAACATGCAGGTTTCATCCCTCATCAGCCGAGACAAAGAAAAGAAGGTGAGAAATGTAGGTCTCACCTTGAGAAATCATAGAATCATTACTGAGAATGTTTCTGCAGAACTTTGTGTTCTATTGCAAGAAATCACCTACAAGACAAAGCTTTCTGGAGTGCACAGTGCCCCTTCTCCTCCTGCTGGGAGATGCCAGATAAGGCACCTGTTTGCTGTTTCTCTTTGCAGTGCAGTGTATGTATTTCACAGTACCTGGATGTTTCTCCTGTCTCACCCTCAGCTATACTCACTCACCGGCCAAACCCTCTAACTTCAGACCTTGACTGCTTGTCAGTCTTGTCACACAGACCCAGCCTCCTGGGGAATTCAATTAACGACATTATTTGTATGCAGTCTCTTCTTATTTTGGCTGCATGACTGCAGCTGGGACTCAGTGGTTGTATAATCCCACTTGGGATTATACAGTGTCCTTTGCCTGAGGCAGATGGAGCTTGGCGATGGGTGAAATAATACTTTGCGGTACCAGTTCAGCAAAATACAGAGGCATGCACTTACAGCCCACAGACATCTGTGGGCCCCCTAATAGGCTTAAAGATAATGAGATAAATAAGTGCTTGCAGATTCAGTGCTTTATTTAGAAAACAATTTTACAATCCTTTAATCTCAAAAATTATGGTAATGTTTTACTTTATGCTTTTGTGATATGATAATATATTTATTTTCATCTCTATTGCTGCTTCTCAGCTGCAGAACACATCAACAGTATTATTTTGGATTTGCTTTGCTAAAAACGCTTTAACTCTTTGATAATACTATTTTTCCTGTAGGCATGGCAGCATCTACTCCAAGTTCAGTGTCGGATCTCATTAAAGCCAGCAATAGCTCTCTGTCTATAACTAATTCAAGTCTCTTGACCATGACTAACCGATCGACAGATGCTGGGTGCTGTAAGAAACCTTGACTGTAAAGTAATATTGTCCTGCTTTTAATTCAGCCACTTTTTGATCCTTTGTCCTGGGGCTAGTTGAGTTATATCAGGGTGTTCACAGAAGCTGGTAATAGTTTAGGAAAGACTGTCCACCTATGGAACAGAAAGAGAGAGGTACCCCAATGGGACACTGGGACCAGGAACTATAAACCTTTGATGTGGCTGCTGGAGAAGCCCCACTATTTTTGCAGTGATGACAAGATGGTGGAGTTCAGGGTCTCATGTGGTCGGAACAGAATGCCTAGCAGAATCACAACCCTGGACTTCAAGAGGGCAAACTTTTACCTTTTCAAGCAATTTCTAGGGGAAATCCCATGGGACAGGGTACTGGCAGGTAATGGGGCCCAAGAGAGTTGGTTAACATTCAAGGACTACTTCTTTTAAGCTCAGGATCAGAGCATTCCAAGAGGTAGGAAGTCAAGAAGGGGAGCCAGAAGACCTGTGTGATTAAAAAGGGAGCTGCTGGGCAAACTGAAGAGGAAGAAGAAAGTCTATAGGTCATGGAAGGAGGGGATGGCCACTTGGGAAGATTATAAGTTTCTAGTCAGAGGATGTTGGGATGCAACTAGGAAAGCCAAGGCCTCCATGAAATTAAACCTTGCAAGGGAGATCAACAACACAAAAGGCTTCTTCAACTACATTGCAGGTAAAATTAAAACTAGAGGCAATGCAGGCCCCTTGCTGAATGAGGTGGGTGCCCTGGAGACAGAGGATGCAGAGAAAGCAGAGATACTGAACATCTTCTTTGACCCTGTCTATAGTGCTGGAAGCTGTCCTGATGAGCCCCAGACCACTGAGGCCCCAGAGGAAGTTGAGACAAAAGAGGAGTTTGCCCTGGCTGAGGAGGACTGGTTTAGAGACTAACTGAGCAAACTGGATGGATATAAATCCATGGGCCTGGATACGATGCACCTACGAGTGCTAAGCGATACAGCAGAAGTCATTGCTAGGTCACTTTCCATCATCTTTGCTAAGTCATGGAGATCAGGACAGGTGCATGGGGACTGGAGGATAACAAACGTTACTCCAACCTTCAAAAAGGGTAAAAAGGAGGACCCAGGTAACTATAGACCAGTCAGTCTCACCTCCATCCCAGGAAAGGTGATGGAACAATTTGTCCTTGCCTCTGTCTCTAGGCACATCGAGGACAGGAGGGTTATTAGGGACAGTCAGCAAGGTTTCACAAAAGGGAAGTCGTGCTTGGCCAACCTGATAGCCTTTTATGAGGGCAT